>JANAVB010039267.1:32500-320727 GCA_029216955.1 Iris pallida | reverse complement strand
TGATATGGTATCCTAGTGTTAGTGGTTAGTGTCTAACTGTTGAGTTTGAATAGGTGATGTTAGATTGTGGAAGGGTTATATAAGTAGGTATATATATTTTGGGTTATAAGTATCCTATATAGGCCTTGTCCTATATACTAGAGCTTAGTATAATATGGTATATAAATATAGGAGTTGGTTAGATTTGTTGTTGGCTAAACCTAGTCCAAGTTTGACTAAGTTGACTAGATGTTTGACTAAGGGTTAACTTTTGACCTAGAGAGGCCTAGTGCATGTAGAATTTATTGTTTAATTCAATTATTCATTATAGAACACATTGTAACATATATCATTAAATATGACTCTGTGACTCCAGTTCGGACATCGATATACATCAGTTACTCAGATATCAGGCGAGTACATTCTCTGATCGTTTTATACTTGCTAGGACTTATACTCTTGCTCTAGACTACTTTACTTGATGTTGTCATGATGTTATCACGGATTGGTACTATATAGATCTTTTCATGAGATGTTATCCACCTCGGAAGCATCGGTACATCATGTCATGTGCATTTCACTTTCATCATGTACTCCTATGCTTTTACTATTCATGTATACTCTTGTGATTCATGTACTCTTATGTTCACAGAACCCTCATGTATAATTTTATGTGCACTCATTTATGAGCCCCCATGTGATGATCATGTACATAACAAACCTGTCTAGATTCTTGTATATTGATTGGGGTACGGGAGAGTAAAATAGTCATGTGAACAATTCCAAGTAGTGTAATCATGTACAACTCAGTAGTGTAATCATGTATTGATCAAGCCGTTCACATGCCTATCTTGTACTCTAAACCACTAGTCACTAGTAGTTCTTTACTTATAGTAGATATTTCCGGTTACAACTATCTCTCTTACTTTTTATGTACATTTCTTTACAGTATTTTATGTATCTTATTCTATTGCTTGATTTACATTTCTGCCATGATATGAACTGTATAAGATATAGTGCTCGTTTCTGTCCTAATTGGATCTGTTAAAAATATTACAGGTAACATAGAGATTCACAGCTAGCCTAGAGCTTAGAGTAGATTGCTAGTTTGTGGTTTAGTTTTCTCTGTTGGAACTTGTATTATAATAAGTGGATATTTGAGTTGTATTTGAGATTGTTTGAGATATTATTATTTTAGAAGTTTTATTTAAGTTGTTGCTTTGAGTTCAGTATAGACTTTTGTGTTATCCTATCGTGCTTAGACTGTGATTGAGTTATATCATATCTTATACTTGTCCTCCGTTCGGAGTTGAGATTTATGACAGGTACATTATATATATTGCGTGAGTTGTTTAGTTAGCGACCTTGAACAGTGTTCTACCGTCGATTCTGCGGCGTAGACTAGACGTACCTCTTCTCGTGCCCCTACACTGGGTGCGGGTCGTGACACATTTTTAGTGGTGGCCCATGCAGGTCGAGATTTGCATTAGTTTGAAGTCGTGCTAGTACGACGATTAGTTGTACTGCTGACGCCTGCAGTAAGAGATAAGGAATCGACTTTAGTTGAGAGAGTACTCAATCACATTTATGACTACTTGAGAAGATTCCTGGGATGACCCTTGAGAATCTCATTATAAACTATTGAAATTCGATTCTGACAGTATTTGTCTATTTTTTTTCGTTGTTGAATTTGATTCTTGGTTTTCATTATTGACTTGATTTTCTACCAAGATGAACTTTATGGGCTAGGTTGCCTTAGTCATGGAATCTAGATCAGTCTTCTACAGTCATATTAGCTGGTTGGCGATGGGGTAGAGTCCGATTTTAGATGTATTTCTGGGTGTGAGAATTTAAGGTTTTCGCAGCCAATCTAGCGGCAATACAAAAATTTTAAGTACCATGATTCTAGAAGTATGTACCTTAGTTACGAACTCTATGGATTATCTTTGTTGTACTTAGGCGTAATGAGGATTCTGGTAACATGGTTCTGAATAGATGGGTATGATTATCAGATTGCAGAATAGATACCATATAGATGGTGCCCTAGTATGGAGTAGGATATCAGCATAGATGTTGTTTAAGTTATAGATTAGATAGAGGGAGCTAGGCCACCTGTAGCATAGAACCATGCCCCGCACCATCAGAAGGATATACCCCAGAGGGACAGGGCTTTTGCACTGACGGTCATGGAGAACGACGCTGCGGGTGACGAGTTAGCAGGTATGTCCTTCATGTCCTTCTTTTCCATCTTGTTGTTGATTCCATTAGTACCTGTCAGGATGTATTGTGCTGTAGTAGATAGTATAGTGACCATGTTCGAGACTATGAAATCATGACCATTAGGACCATGTTTGTGAGTTTCAGATAGAATTTTCTAGACCTTGATTGTTGGGGGTTTGACCTAGAAGGGGTATCATGATTGGACAGACCATATGATTATCAGATTGTATCTTGGAGGATTTTGAACATATCATCCCTACCTTCTGTTTCAGTCTTTCAAAATAAATAAATTGTTTCCCATCATCAATTAACTTAGGAGTAGGATAACTTCAGATAACTAGTCTAATTCTTTGTAGAAATTTATTAGTTATAACTCTTTCATATATATGGTTTGATAGCTTGTATTAGGACTTATTCTTAGGTATGGTAGTCTAGTTGACATTAGACTAGTAACCCTTTATAGTTAAATCTCTGTTGATTTTGACTATCAGTTTCATATAGGATGTTAGTCTGCTCAGGAAGTAGTGACCCCTCCGGCTCACAGAAGGATGGAAGGATATATTGATGGTTAGAACAGTCGTAGGTGTACTTTAGAAACAACAAGGATATTCGAGGTCGGTTTGTTTTGTGGACTTGAATAATTTTAGGTTATTGATTCTCGAGATATTTCACTAAGATTGTGATGCTAAATTTAGGAATTTAGAAATGGAGAAGAGAATGTAACTATGAAGCGATGATGATACCAAATTGAATAAGTTGTTGGTAGAGGATAGAGTGAACACAAGGATTTTGGGTTACGGGAAAATTTAAAGATTTTGTGGAGGTTTTAAAATTTAAGAAGAATTATTTGAAGGTGTATATAAGAAAATACGAAGGTCGATTTTATAATAAAGAATAAGTTCCTGCATGACATACTAGTATTAGCTTCGAATAAATTCGAGGACAGTGATTTGAACAAGTTCCAGGATTTTATAGACTTTGAACTAGAGATTTTGGATCTAAGTTAGGATAAGGTGTAGGAATTTAAATTTTTGGGATGATTAAGTGGATAATGGAGAGTAAGATCAGAGAGAAGGAATAAGAGTTTTAACAAGAGCATGATTAATGAGAAATGCCTTGGAAATTTAGGCCCTGCTTCTAGGAGGGAGTTTTAGTCACCAGACCTAATTTAAGGTGAGTTTTCGACCTAGGCTTTAGCATGTCTTTTGTGATATTTTGTTTCACCCCTTGCTTGTATTTTGATACCTTGTGATTGCCTTGTGATGTAGTATGGCTAGTATAGCTAGATGAGACCTCAGACTGATATTGCCTGCCATGACCTGTATGTTATTCTTTAAATTGCATGATTTAGATGAGCTTCTAAGACCATGATTGTCGAGGACGAGACTCTAGAAGGAGTACGACCATCTTAATTTGAGGATGAAATTTTTCTAAGGAGGGTAGACTTGTAACCACCCACTTTTCTGAAATGAGGGTAATTTGAACTTTTGTAAAAGTTTATTATTTAATAATTGAATTTATGACTTTGGGATTTTTAATTAATTTAATACTATTTAAAATTGGTAAATTATAATTTTGATGTGTTAGCTAGTGAACCCTAGAACTGTTGAGCCTAAAGACATGACCATGGGGACCTAACAATGTGATTAGAATGACTAATTACAACTTTTTAGGCTAAGGGTATTTTGGTCATTTTGTGACTTTTGAATAATTTAGGATTTTGATTAATTGGTGAATTTTAGGTTATTTTAATAATATTTAAATTGATGTATTATGATTTTGGTCATTTTTATATTTTAATATTTTAGGAATTTTATATTTTAATATTGATTTTACAGGATTTGTTTAGTCGGGTTTGAGTTTCGTTTCGTTCGACTTGTGTTAGTGACCCGGGTAGCCTAGACTCTAGACGGAACCCCAAGATTAGTTAGTCATGACCCACAAATCCTACTAATTAAGTTAGTAAGTTTAGACTAATCCTACTTGTTAGATTCGTTAAGTTAGAGGCTTAAATTTAACCCTTTTGATCCCAAACTTGAACCTAACTTAAAATTAACCAAAAGGACTAGTTGAGGCCTTATTGGGCTTTCCCCCAAGGCCCACATAGGGTTTAATGGCAGCCACTATAGGTAGGTTAGCCTCTCTTCCTTTATTTTATTCCATCAAGCCTCCATTTTCCTTCACAAGTTTTCTTCCCCAAATTGAGAGCTTCCCTCTTTGATTTGATCTCCAAATCCTAACATCCCTCCACCAAAACTATTATCCAAACTTCTCATACTACCAAGGGAGAGTGCTAGCAAAGATTTAGAGCAAAGTGCAAGGAGGAATGTCCATGTTGGAAAATCTTCGTGTCGGAGCCTGTCCTTGGGAGTATCTTTGGGATTCCACTCCCAATAGGTAAAACCAACCCTCTAAAGTGATTTCCTATGCATATTAGTTAGTTTTGAATCCATAGGATCCACCCCCGTGCATGTACCCACTTTAGATTAATGTTTGAGGTCATTTGGAGCTCTCTAGAGCAAGTTTGAATTGTGTCTTATGTCCTCTAGAAGCATGAAAAATACAAGACTATGTACCTCACATGAAGAAGAATACTATGTGCCCACATAACCAAAAGGAGGCTATGTGCCCAGATGATCGAAGAGGGGCTATGCCCATTGTTTTCATGCAGATCAAACATGCACCCAAGTGTGGGCGCATAAACTTGCTCCCATACTATGCGCCCAATGCACAGATCCCTACGACTCGGTCAACGTCTACGACCAATCATGCACCGAAGCATGCGGCCACGTCAGTCTCTACGAGCAATCGTGCACCGAAGCATGCGGCCACGTCAACCCCACGATCAACCCACGATCATGCAACCTTCATGCGCCTACACATTATGCGCCCAAAGGAAGTCTATGCGCCCATATGGAAAATCATTATTTTCTCCTGTGGGCGCATAATAGCCATTACAGTACAAAACGACTATAAATAGGGGTCTCATACCTCTTCAAAAACATATAAAATGGAGAGCATTTCAAGAGCCAAATTGCTGTCCTTCTTGCCAATGAGCCGAGAGTTAGCAATTTTCTTAGGGTTTCTCCCACTTTTGTAAATCGAGTGTCAACGGAGTAAAGGAGCAACTGCTGCTCGATCTCCATCGTCCATTCCCCAGAATTCTTTTTGTACTTGGGGATCCTCAGTGCAGGTTCTCTCAGGCATACTCGATTTGTGGTGTCTTGCGCCAATAAGAAAAGACGGCGTTTCTTCTTCTTTTTTGTGTGTCCACAAAAATGGCGACTCTGCTGGGGATCGAACCCAGAATATCTGGTTTAGTAAAACGACTATAAATAGGGGTCTCATACCTCTTCAAAAACACACAGAACGGAGAACATTTCAAGAGCCAAATTGCTGCCATTCTTGCCAGTGAGCCGAGAGTTAGCAATTTTATCAAGTTTTCTCCCACTTTTAAATCGGAGTGTCAACGAAGTAAAGGAGCAACTGTCGTTCGATCTCCATCGTCCCATTCCTCATAATTCTTTTTGTACTCGGGGATCCTCAGTGCAGGATCTCTCAGGCGTACTCGATTTGTGGTCCGCACCAATAAAAAAAGACAGTGTTTCTTCTTCATTTTTGTGTGTGTCCACAAAAATGGCAACTCTGCTGGGGACTACTTTTCTCTGACGATAAGGTGGTGACACAATCTGATACGATAAAGTGGGGAGCACTCAGAAGATGTTGATCGTGAAGTTCGATCAGCAGGCGTTTGAAGAGATGCTCTCGAGAGACGGATCTACTTCCTAAAATTAGTGAAGCGAAACAAGTCTCGTAATACTTGGCTTCCGAAGGCTCGTGCTGCATATCCTGCCAGTGTCGTAGAAGATATGCAACCGAAGGGAACTCCGTCTTGGGGGCGCATAATCCTTCCACGGTAGCTCTCAACGCGAAGAGGGCGCATACCATTCTGGGCTCTACTAGCTCAGCGACTTTTTTCTTGTGCAATCAACAACAGAGTATTCAACACTCGAGACTTGGCAAAGAAAACACTATGATGCCAAGAATCGAAGTGTTCAATGCTCTAGAGAAACTCAGCGAGGCTCGTAGAGAAGAAGGCAAAACTGGGAGAAAACATCAATTTTTCCAAAGCATACGCCCAGAGTTATGCGCTCAAGGCAGTATGTAGGCGCATAACTCCGGCCAGAGGACTTCTGTCTTCGACAGGTTATGTGCCCAGGGCCATGCGTCTAGAGCTATGCGCCCAGGCTGTAACACCCCAGTCCTAAAATACGTAGGACTAGGAACGTAGACATGCCAGCCGTATAATAAATATACGTAAGCTGTAAAATGCAGTAGAACCATGATTAATCTCATCCACACAAAATAAATAAATAAAAGATATCATATAATGACAATGAATTGTCATGATACAATATGTTGGGTGGAGACACATCCACTACCAACAAAATAAAAGGAAGAGGTACATGATATACAAAAGAAATGACGAAGGAAGCAGGATAGATCCAAGACACGTCATCTTCGAATAAATGGAGAAGACCACGACATCGACTATAATACCTGTGGAAGATAAAACACACACCTGGAGAGATAACCAGGTCCTCAGAGGGACGTAACAAGACACATAATATCATGCCAATGTAACTGAATATAAATTGCTCAAATAATAAGTTAATTGAATTATAACATGGTCCAATACACACCATTGAACTAGCGTACCATCCCCCCCAACCAAACAAGGACAGGAGATGGTAAACTAATTTACGATGACGTATCTTTCCATGCTTTGAATCCAATATGGTATCCGGACCCCAACAAGGTTCAGTACCTTCTCATCGGAGTAGTAAGCTACACCTACAACCAAATAAGGACAAGATGTGGCAAACTAGTCCGCGACAAGTCACTGTTCCAAGCCACGGTCAGATACAAGTACCCAAACCAAAAGTACTCGTACCTAACGGATAAAGGTGCCTAACCGTTCTAAGTGAAATGTAGTTAAGAACAATCCTTCCTACTCATGGGCCCAGGCTAAAATGGGATCGGCATGGTCCCCCCTTGGGGCACCAGAGGCCCAATCAATAAGAGCATAACGTTCGCAGAACGCCAGTGGCCGTCAGTAATCATGGGTCGACATCAACCCCGTATCTCCAGCGGAGCATCCGGGTCACAAGGAAATGCATAGTAGCCCATACGCTAAAGAATTGTCCTCCCCGCCCAATGCCTACTATTGTATCCACCACAGAAAATCTCTATAACGCTAAGTCAAACTAGCATGCAATTCTATTAGCGGTTAACCCTATCGACGGCTTATACGTACAAGTGGCCAGTCAATCACGTACGTCCGTGTTCTACATGCGACACACAACTTCGTGGTACAACGTGTCAAGGCCAATGAATGCAACACACAAGTGGTCCCTTAAATCTAGGTTTAATATGTAAGAAAATAATACATAGCAGGAAATATAACTGAACAGTAAATTCTAACAAGTTATGCCATGTATCACAGTTTGTTTTGTATAAAAAAAATAATGAATAATGCATAAAATATGAGCTAAAATAAATAAACAGCAAATGGCAAGGTGTCTTGTCTGGTAGTACGTCTGGTGTGGAGCAAGGATTAAGGTGGCACAACATATGGCTTCAGTGTAACAACTACACAAGACGACCTCTGATGGTGGCACGGACAGTTCCATTGGTTCCAGAAGGGTCAAATTAGTTAGGTTCGACATAAGGTAGTCTTGAATTGGCGAGGGAACATGAATAATGGGATTTAGTCACGGACGGAAGGATAATCAAAGAAATTTGATAAATAAGAAAATAGATGATTAGAAAATTCTTATAGTCCTTGAAAAAGAAATATATTTTATCATCCAAAATTATTATTTTTAGGTAGTTAGTAAAATCGTTTTAGGTCCAAAACTATACTTCTACTTAGTAAAATATTTTACATAACTACTTGAAAATATATAATAATTTAAAACTATATTTTATTAGTAAAATATGTTTTTAGATGAATACTACTCAATTATACTTTGAAAACTATTTATTATCAAAAATATGCTTTCAAACAAATACCCAAAAAATCGAAAGTCGTTTTAAGGCAAAATTGTAAGTTTTTGTCAAAATAATATTTTAGACTGAAACCTATATCTTATAAATCCAAAAATATCATAGCGAAACAAAATAATATTAGAAAATTATTTACGGCTAAGAGCCATATTTTGATTACATTAAGCACAAACTATGTGTTTGCTACGAAATACTTTCTAGAAAAATAGTCATTTATTTAATAAAATGATGTAAATAATACTAATGTTAATTACAAAATATTGATACTAAAGTTTAATGAAAAATTTTTATTAGTTTATGTATAGATACAGATGCTAACTGTAATACTAATACTAATACTAATAATATTAATAATAATAATAATAATAATAATAATAAGTAATAATAGATAAAATTCCTAAAGCAATAGCTAATTCCAGAGAAAAAGATGGAAAATTCAAACAAACAAACAATAAAAAAAACCAAAAAACAAACAAAAAAATAAATAATAAAAAAAAATAAAGTGCAGTAGTCAGTTGACTGCTGTCTGCTGCTCGAATTAAGAAGGGGGAAAAAAAGGAGAAAGGAGAGAGGGAGGATGAAGGGAGGAGAGTGAGCTCGGGGAGAGGGAGAAGGGGAGCTCGCCGGCTGATGTTGGTGGAGGCGGCGCGTACGCGCGTGAAGAGGAGGAGGCGGGTTCACCTCAGGGACTCGTGTCGGGTGCTTCGTCGGGGCGGTGGCCAATGCTGCCGGCGTGGGCAGATCCGGCGGAGCGCAGCCAGTCCGACGTGGGTGTGGCTAGGGAGCAGTGGCGATGAGGAGCCGCAAAGGTGTCTGATACGTCTGCTGCGGACCTGGACGACGACCTTCAAGGGCGATGCCAGTCCGGAGGAGTTGGCTCAGCCGGTCGGAGGAGCTCAGGAAGGTCGAGCCTCCAACAGGTTAGTGGTGGTGGTGGTGGTGTATTTTGATGGGGTCGTAGATCGGCGGTGTTGATGGGGATTTTTGGGATGCCGATTTCGGCCAGGGTTGGCCATGGTAATGGTTGGTGTCCGGAGTCGAAGGGTGCGACGAAGTTGGGTTGTGGCGGCGGCTGATTTCGTGATGGTGGTGGTGGGTTTGTCTGGGAGTGATGACATTTGGTCGAGGTGGCCGGAACAAGGAGGAGACAGTGGTGGTGTTTAGGTTTGCGATGGTGTGTGTTTAGCCGGTGGTTCGGACTGTGGGTTAGGGGCGCCAGGCGAGTGGTGGCTGTGGGGACGGCTGCGATGGCGGGCGTGTAATGGGTGGTGATAGTGATGATGATGACGGGGTCGTGATGGCGAGGATACTATGCGTCGTCCCGATGGTAGTTGGAACGACGAGGGTTGTGGTGGTGATGCCGGTGGTGGAAGGCTGTGTCGGGATCACGGTGGTGAACGGGGAAGAGGCTACGGTGGATGGCTGGGGGACGTCTGAGTTTAGAGTTAGGGTTAGGGACATGTTATTTGCCGTGTCGGAGCTGTCAACACGGAGGAGATATGTGTATATGTAATTGAGGAATAAGAATTTAGATGGACACAGACACGATGCACAACCTATTTGGGTGGAGAAATTTTTTGAAAGAATTTGTGGAGAACTCAATGGAAAGCTCCCATATATGTAGGGTTGAAAAATCCTAATTGGGTAAGTAGTCAATTAAATCCCCAATAGATAATACGCTATTTAATTTAAATCAAATTTAAATCAATTCAATCAACAACAATCCAAATCCAATTCCAATTTAAATTTAGATAATCTAAACTCAAATTAAATATAAATTATATCTTTAAATTTAAACTATTTAAATCAAATCCATAAAATCTAAACAAGGATTTAAATTTCCACAATAATCTTAAAATATATTTTCTAAAAATACTTATAATAATAATTTCAAAAATTATATTATTTAAAAATAAACTAATAAAATATTTATGAAATATGTATGCACGAAGAATATTATTTATTATTAATAACTGCTATAAACGAAAGGCTTTTATAATTAAAATAGCAAACTTAAAAAATTTGGTATGATAGCAAGAATAATTTTTATATATATTATTTTGAAACTATAAAAATAGAAAAATATTTTTCTAAAAAAATTATGTATGCTCGCACATATTCGCACTCGTCGAGCAATTAAAAAATAAAATTTTGCGCACGACGTACAATGCAACTACGCGACGTACAAATACAAAATAATAATCAGTACCAAATTTATTTTTTTTAAAATAGTAGAAATTTAGGGTTTTACATCCTACCCAACTTAAAAGAATTTTGTCCTCGAAATTAAGAATTTATAGGGGGTGAGAAGGCAAGGGTGTATTGGTGAGGAACAATCATCCACAACGTTCAACAAAACATGCATTAGGAGATCATGATTTCAATAATGGCAAAAATAAATTATGGATATGGCTAACTGACGCCAGAAGGAAATGATTAGGGTTAAAGTTTAATCAAAATAACATGCAATAAAGAATAGTACGGTATCAAGAGATAAATTTGAGAACTTAAAGACATGGTTCCTTGAGAGTAGGTTGAGGGCACGATTAAGAGAACGAATTAGATTCACTCCTAAATTAAGCGATTAGAAGGTCATGATAGGGCCGAGAAAAGGACGAGTAGTTTAGGATAAAGATATAGCAACATCGAGTGATAATGGTCATAATCGATAGGAATGCTAGAGGAAGTTCTATTACAACGCCTTCGTCCTTCTAAAATTGGTGAAGGTGAAAGCAATAAGGAGTTCAAAGACGATATTATCGAATACGAATACGTGGCTCAAAGATGACCGAATAATTTCAAAGGAATTGTCAAGGCAGTCGTGGATGGGATTCTAAAGGCCAAGTTTAATTATGTTCCATCCACGTAGAATAGACAAAAGCGAACCAAAGTGCACTCGGTTGATCAGACCATCATGCACTGGTTCTGATTAGACAATATGTTAGTGAGCGGCCACTCAATAGCATATTCCTTGATCAAGCTCGATAAAGAATTAGCTTTCAAATACTAGGCTATATTAGCATCATTAGTCAAGATGGAAAAAACATAGGCACATAAGGTTTTAGGTTGAAAAAAAGCAGAATTAGTTCAACTCCTTAAGTCTTTAAGTCATATCCTGTGTTGGTCTCCATACAGTTGTTCTACAGTCTTCTTGTCCAAGTCCTTGGTTGACTAGAAGGGTTAGGGTCCTCTAAATTCTAGAATCTAAGTAAACTTGTGAATATAGGTCACAAGGACAAAGGGATTGCTAGGTCACAAGGTATTCTACCCAACTTAAAAGAATTAAACTAATGGTGTTTTGGGACAAAAGTAACATGTCTAACTAGTAGGGGTCACCTTCATAACCTCTAGCAAGCACGAAGGGGAGATAAGAATAATGATAGAATGAATCAAGCAAGATGCAAATCAATGAGTCAAACGGTAGATAAAATCTAGGAAAGAGGTCAAGTATGTGGATGAGATCCTATACTCGAATCCTATAAGCAGGCTTGCTTGGTACGGTAAAGTAACCAAACAATTTATCTTGACCTGCATGGGCCACCACAAAAACATGTAATGCCCCAGTCCCAAAATACGTAGGACTAGGAACGTAGACATGCCAGCCGTATAATAAATATATGTAAGCTGTAAAATACAGGAGAACCAAGACTAATCTCATCCACACAAAATAAATGAATAAAAGATATCATATAATAATAATGAATTGTCTTGATACAATATGTTGGGTGAAGACACATCCACTACCAACAAAATAAAAGAAAGAGGTACATGATATACAAAAGAAATGACGAAGGTAGCAGGATAGATCCAAGACACGTTATCTTCGAATAAATGGAGAAGACCACGACCTCGGCTAGAATACCTGCGGAAGATATGAATACACACCTGGAGAGATAACCAGATCCTCAGAGGGACGTAACAAGAAACAAAATATCATGCCAATGTAACTGAATATAAATTGCTCAAATAAATAAGTCAATTGAATTATAACATGGTCCAATACACACTATTGAACTAGCGTACCATCCCTCCAACCAAACAAGGACAGGAGATGGTAAACTAATTCACGATGACGTATCTTTCCATGCTATGAATCCAATATGGTATCCGGACCCCAACAAAGTTCAATACCTTCTCATCGGAGTAGTAAGCCACACCTACAACCAAACAAGGACAAGATATGGCAAACTAGTCCGCGACAAGTCACTGTTCCAAGCTACGGTCAGATACAAGTACCCAAACCAAAAGTACTCGTACCTAACGGATAAAGGTTCATAACCGTTCTAAGTAAAATGTAGTTAAGAACAATCCTTCCTACTCATGGGCCCTGGCTAAAATAGGATCAGCATGGTCCCCCCTTGGGGCACCAGAGGCCCAATCAATAAGAGCATAACGTTCCGCAGAGCGCCAGTGGCCGTCAGTAATCATGGGTCATCAACCCCGTATCTCCAACGGAGCATCCAGGTCATAAGAGAAAGTGCATAGTAGCCCATACGCTAAGGAATTGTCCTCTCCGTCCAATGCTTACTATGTTGTATCTACAACAGAAAACCTCTATAACCGCTAAGTCAAACTAGCATACAATTATATTAACGGTTAACCCTATCGTACGGCTTATACGTACTGGTGGCCAGCCAATCACGCACGTCCGTGTTCTACATGCGACACACAAGTTCGTGGTACAATATGTCAAGGCCATGTAGGAGCGTAAAAAGTGCTTCATGAACTAAGTCAAAGAAGTTGAGAACTTTACACAATTTAAACTGAGTCAAACTCAGACTCTATGTGAGCTACTCTCTATGCAAGCTATTCTCTACGCGAGAAGCTTTTACGCGAGAGTTATCCTCCAACTTTACGCTGGGGACAGGCTGTCAGACTGCATTTATTGTGCGTGATATTTGATCTGACAGCAGGATTTTCTGACAAGAACAGTGCACAGAAGCCGATAGGATTTGATTTGCACTAAACCCAACGCTTGTCATTTAGTGTGCAGATGGGCTACTTTACGCTCAATAAACTGCTTCTTTTATGCACGATAGCTATTTCGAGCTTTTACGCTCAAAGCTATTGTGTGCGTAAAGTTTATTTGAGCTAATTTTACGCTTAAGGCTATTTTTAGCCACTTTACGCTGGAAGCTTATTTTGGGCTATTTTTATGCCCAGTCTGCTACTTTACGCAGGGAGTATGTTTTGGGTCATTTTTACGCTCGAGCTTTCCCGGCTATATGAGAACGTGGTTTGCTTACGTGGCTTTCATGCCACACTTATCGAGGAACGTGTGTACGTGCTCTTCCCATTTTATTGAAGTAGTAGGACACGTGTCACCATGCGTAGAGATCAAAACTCTACATGGGACACGTGTCACCGTGCGTAGAGGATGATTTACATCGTGGGTGACAGTTACTCGCGTAGAGACCCGATTTTGTTGCTTTTTACGCACAAAGGGTCTAGTCTATAAATAGACTTATTTTTCAACACAGAGGACATCAAGAGATCAATAGAGATACAGGAGAGGAGATTCTGAAAAAACACATACTTTCAGAGTGATATTCCCAGAAGCATTTCTTCAAGTTTTTCTCAAGAACAGGGTAAAGCAAAGCAAGAAAGCATTCGACTGTGCCATCAGTGCCGTTACTCGATACCTTTCCGGTGACTTAGTTCTTCCGATTGTTCGTCTTCTTCAAGCAGTTTTCTTCATCATTATTATATGGTCCAAGGAACAAAGTGTTCGCTCTCAGATCAGACTTCCATAGCAATACTTTTCAGAACAATTTGTACTTTGGTACTTTTTCTTCTTTTTTTTTAAAAGCCAATTTTTAGACATTTTGTTAAGTGAAACAAAATGGCGACTCTGTTGGGGACGACCTTCTCCTCTGACGAGAAGGCAATTGCTCAATATGATGATGTGTCGGTCAGATCGACAAAGAAGACTCTAGTTGTGCACTTCGACCAGACTGCCTACGAAGAAATGCTCCGAACTGGGGGTAGTACTCACTGCTCTAATGTTCAGAAATCGCAGAAGGCGTGAAAAGTTTGGATTCCTAAGTCCAAACCATCCTCGGATCTCCCTGTTGTCTCTGAAGGCAAAGGAATCCTTCCTACTCCTGTTGTGGAGACTTCCGTCGGTGACGAGGCAGTCTCTATTTCAGTGATACGCCCTGGGCGTAAAACCAGTCTCCCGTCTGTGACGTGGCAGACTATCAAGTTTTACGCTCTGCGTATAAAAATCAAGTTTTACGCTCTGTGCGTAAAAATGAAACTTTACGCTCTGTGCGTAAAAACCAGTCTCCCGCCTGTGACGTGGTAGACACTCAAACTTTACGCTTTGTGCGTAAAAACCAGTCTTCCGTCTATGACGTGATAGAGACCCAAACTTTACGCTCCACGTGTAAAGAAAAATCTATCGTCTGTGACGTGGTAGATACTCATGTTTTGCGCTCTACGCGTAAAGGTAAATCTCCTGTCGGTGACAGAGTAGATAAAGTTCACAATGATGCCTCTGCATCTAAAATGAATTTGCCTACACGCATACAGCATAAAAACATGAATTCTATTGTTGGTAAAACTTCGGTTTTCCACCAACAACCTTCTTACACTGCTTTACGCAAGGTACCAAACCTTTAAATTACGCGTATTGCTGATGGAGTCCTTCGTGCACAAAAATCTCAGGATTTACGCATGCAACTCCAGGCGCGTAAGAACGCTCAGTTTGGTTCTGCTAATGCAGCCAGTAATCTTTTTTATACACAAGGGACTAAACGATTATCTGTCCCAAATATAATAAAGAAGACTACTCCTTCTACTCCTTCTGATTTGCGCGAGTTGCTTGTACAAAAGCGTAAAGACAAAAAATCTCCTGTGACACTCTCCAAAGAAGATCACCATTGTGAGTGTCACCAGATTGTAATCAAGTATTGCTGTTCGGCTTCTAAACGGTTAGTTTTTGATCGGTTAGGCTACAATGTGCCTCAGCAATCAGTTGATAATCAAGAACAGAAGTTGTTATATGCCTCAGTTGATATGGCATCTCATACCAAAAGGGGACGACGTCCAAGACGCAACTCATCCCAGACTCCTGGTCAACAACAGTTCAATCGATTTCTTGATAATTTCGAAGGAGTATATCAGAATACTCGATTGAGAAGTCAAAGACAGTTGCAGACTTCTGACTCGAAAGCTGGGGGTACCCAGTCTTTAGAGTCCGAAACTGATAGCGTTAATTCATACTTCTACACCAATCCCTCTGTATCTTCAAGGGAGGTTGAATCTTATGCTATCGGAGACGAACCGGAGACATCAACTGCTAATACAGAATAACGTTTCTCTACAGTTGAACAGTCGCTGAAGGATATGCTTGCTATGATGCAAAGTATGCATCAAATAATAATGACTCAGCAAACTGCTTAGCCAGCAGTGATAACTCCGGTGCAGGTAGCAGCACAAACTCAAGATAGTCAAGGGGTTGATATACCCTTGAATAATCTTAGTCAGGAGCCTGCTATCAATCAAAATTTTGTATCTCCAGATCCTATCATTCTAGAAAATGTACCACCTCCGGTGGGGGTCACGGTACGTCCAACAACTATTCAATCGAATGTGCTTCCTCAAACCAGTGAAGCTATTCAAGCATTGCGTGAGCTAAAAGCACAGTTTGAAGTTTTGAAGCACAAGGATTAGCTCCAGAGGTTAGGAATTAAGCAACCTTATCCTTCTTATTGGAATGATGTGCCCTTTCCTCCAAAGTTCAAGCCACAATCCATGGTGTTATTTGATGGAAAGGCATCTCCTAGTCAATATATCAATTACTTTGATATTATGACTATACATTTGCAGAAGAATGATGCTCTTCTTACCCGAGTTTTCATCGAGTGTTTGACGGGTTCAGCTTACGACTGGTATCGTAGTCTATCCGACAATTGTATTTAGTCTTTTGACGAATTTAAAGCAGTGATTCTCTCTCGTTTCTATGAGAGAGAAATGGATATGAATATGTCGTCCCTAATAGAGATCAAGCAAAAGGAGAAAGAAGATACTCGGACGTTTATAGAACGCTTCCGACAGGCTACCTTGAAAATGCCTCCAGGCATGCCAGATTCAGCACTGATCGATACGTGCAAGATAAATCTGCGACCATCTATTGCTGTCTTTACGGGTTTCCAATTCACAGATTGGGCCTCATTTATCATAGCAGCAGTTTCAACCGAGACCAATGGTAGGTTGGCTCGTGAACATGGGATGATCTTCGCTTCAGAAGACAAAGGGAAGAAAAACTCTTCAGGTAATAATTCTGGCAATCGCAATAGGAAAGGAAAGGAAACCTTAGTGGTTAATCTTTCAAAACTCAAAACGACGTCGAATAATCAGGAGTCTTCCAAGCCAAAAGAAGAATACTTCTTCGATGACAGTGATATCCCAAGGATATTCCAATGTCTGGTAAAGAGTGGCAAACTCCAGATTCCAGAACCAAAAAGGCCTAATGAGGTGAATTTGACCGACAATCCCAAGTATTGTATCTATCATAGATACATAAATCATCCTACCAAGGCTTGCTATATCTTGAAGAAGAAAATCCAGGAGCTAATAAATGCCAATGCCATCGCTTTAACCAACGATGAGCATACGGTTACAACCAATATGATTTCTCTTCAATTTGGAGGTTTTCCTCCACAGCAAGTCCCAGATGGAATTGTCCCAATTCTAAAGGCGATGATGAAGATTATGAATATCCCGCCTGCCAAAGAGCAAAATGAAGGACTTTTGCCTCTTACACTGAAAAATGGTAAAATCATGTGGGTACACCCTGATTTAGTGCCTGAAATGGAGAATGAAGGTAAAACTTCAAAATCCAAGAAAGGTAAAAAAGTCAAAACCTGCAACATGATTTCTCATGTTTTAACCCCAGACCATGATGATTTGGATCATTTATGGAGTGACATTTCTTTAGAGGATAGACTGAGGGGTTTGAATATATGCCCTCCAAGTTTGGCTCCTCCTACCAAACTCAAGCTTACTCATCGACAATGGTTAGCAATGAATAGTGTCCCCTTATATAGGGCACAACAGGTCTTTGCTGCTTATGAGAAAGTTCCTACAGGGATTTTTCCTTCTGTCCCGAGTATTCTTCCTTCTCCTGTGACTACAGAGGTTTCTATTCCTCCTTCTATAGAAGTCTTTATGCCTCCCTCTCCTGTGGTTACAGAGGTTTCTGTTTCTTCTTCCTCTGTTAAACCATCTATTGAAAGTCCGCTACCCACTCATTTGTATAGTCAGCAATCAGTCCATCTCATAAAAAAGATGGGCTATGACTTTCAAAAGATGGAAGGCTTGAATTATGATAAAGGAATGCGACTTCCTTTACAACTTCAAAGTCAAAAATCTACTGTCGGATTGGGTTTTGAGGTTCCTCATAAAAATCCTCGCAAGAAGAAGACTAAGGAAAAGAAGACTAAATCCTGCAATATGGTACTTCATTCTCCTAAGTCTAAAGAAGAAACCTTTACTGGTACGAGATCTGGAAAAGAGTACCACAAAGATTATGAGGGGACTTCACAAGAAGCAGAGGGCGTGACTGAAACACTTCCAGCTCAATCATCTCCTGTTCCTGCTAAACCATCTGTGGTTGAGAAGGAGAAACAGAAAGCAGTGCGCTTTGACGTCCCATTGAAATCTGCTACAAATCAAGGGGTAGTGATGAAACCCTACAAATTTGACATTCTAGCCCAGTTAGCTAATACTTCGGCTAGACTCTCTATCTTCGAGTTGCTTCGCCTTTTTAAAGAAAGTCGCAAAACTTTGAGTGAAGATTTGCTACAAGCTGATTCATGATTAGCTCAACTCAAGAGTCCTAACAATATACCAGTGTCATGTTCACAATGTCATAGTGTGATGGAAGCAATTTCTAATATTACCTTCATACAGAAAGATATGCTGTTGAAGCACAACAAGCATGACAGGCCTCTGTGCTACACCGAGTATATTAAATCTACAAAAATTGATAGAATTTACATCGATCTTGGGTCTTCAATTAGCATAATTCTTCAAAGCATGCTACGACCTTTGAGGATCCCTACTAGTGATTTGACTTACACTAGTACCACAATAGTTGGTTTTAACTCTGGAAAGAGTAAACTACTGGGGAAGATTCGTCTGAAGATTCAAATTGGTGATCTTCGAACTATGGCGACCTTTTATGTTATCAACTCAGATGTATCTTACAACATCCTCCTTGGAAGACCGTGGATACATGAGCATAATATTGTGCCTTCAACTCTCCACCAATGCTTCAAATACGTGGATTCTCAAGGGGCCGTGAAGACCGAATTTGTAGATATCAATTCCTTTAAGGGTGTTGAAGCATATTTCTCTGATTCAATACTCTACAAGCAGGAGCATGTAAAGGAGATATCGAAAATGGTTGAAGATCGATCACCTGCCGAAGATCAATCTGTCAATGAAGATCCTCCGGAAGAGCAACCTTTGAAGATTAAAGTCAAAGGCCGAATCCAACCCCAACCTGTCTATGATCAACCTTTGGTGATCAAGGTTAAAGGAAGAACTCGGGCTTCATCTAAGGAATCAGTGAGTATTCCAGCCAAGAACCAAGTTCAACCTCTTATGATCAAGGTCAAGGGACGTACTTCTCGTACGAATAATCCAGAACCACCACTGATCATCAACCTTGGCAAGTCTACGCAGAAGATGGATGATGGTCCGTTAATGATCAATCAGAAGCGTAGTAGTCAAATTATAAATAATATAAATATTGATCATTCTGTACTTTCTAATATCAATGAAGATTTCCTTTTGGAGTATATGGCTGTCAAATTCATTAAAAAAATGACTTTATCTCCTGATGATCAAAGTCATCATAAAAATGACATAAATACAAAGGAAACCTTATACATTGACCATAAGGAAAATTCCTTTCCTCCTCATGTCGATGTTGGACCTTATGCTCAAAGGTTCCTAACATCTTCTCCCTATCTTCTTCCTGTAGCCGCTTTATCACAAGCTTGTGTGACTTATAAACGTCACGAAGAATCTTATTTCGTGATTCCGTCTGATAAGAAAAATAAGCACCAAATTGTGTTTGGTCTGGCTAGAAATATTCTTGTTATTCAGACAGATGATCTTAGAGATAAAGATAAAGGAAGAATCCGAATTGACAAATATAGTCAACAATCTCTCAAGATTATCTATAATATGGGATGTGATTTGAAGACTATACAGGGTCTCAATCAAGGCAAAGGTAGACGGTTACCATTATGCGGTGATCCATTTTACCAGAAAACTCGGCATGGGTTGGGATACGATCCGTCCCACATGTTTAATGAAGATATACAAGAAGAATTTTCTTCCAGTTCTTTACAATCCTCAGATTTGGAAGAAATCCAATTCGTCGAATCGGATACATCCCACATGTGTAAGGAAAATATGGAAGAAGAATGTTCTTCCAATTTTTTATAATCCTCATATTCTGATAGAGATTATTATGATGAATCTGAGTGTATATTCTTAGTTAACATGGTTCAAACCGATGGTGAAACGAAACCATTTGAGAATGACCCTTGGGCACAACAAATGGACACTCAATGGGAGCTTCGTTTTGAACAGCAACAGCCACCTACAGAGGATAAAATTGTCCAGATTGATGTCGGAGATAGAACTACATCCAGGCCAATATTCATCAGTAAAAATCTTTCTGAATATGAAAAGAAAGAGTTGATACAACTGATTAAAGAATATATCGATATCTTCGCATGGAGTTATGAGGATATGCTGGGTTTATATCCTAAAGTAGCTACTCATAAACTCAATATTCTTCCTAATGCTAAATCTGTGAAACAACAGCAGCGACATTTTCGACCAGATATGATGGACGCAATTGAAGCAGAAGTCAAAAAGCTGATCACATGTGGCTTTGTTCGTGAAGAACAACACCCAAATTGGGTTGCCAACATTGTTCCTGTTATGAAGAAGAATGAAAAAGTTCGAGTTTGTATAAATTTTCGGGATCTTAATACACCTTATCCAAAAGACGAATTTCCACTTCCGATTATCGATGTCATGATAGACAACACATGTGGTTTTGAACGCATGTCTTTTATGGACGGATTTTCAGGATACAATCAAATTAAGATGCATCCAGGAGACAAAAAGCATACCGCTTTCCGTACACCCCTTGGAGTTTTCTGCTATACGGTTATGCCGTTCGGACTGAAAAATGTCGGTGCTACGTATCAACGGGCCATGAGCAGCATCTTTCAAGAACATCGACGAAAAATAGTTGAATGTTATGTAGATGATATTGCTGTCAAGAGTCGATCAAAAGATGATCACATTCAAGACTTGAAGACAGTATTTGAGTTGATGCGCCAACATCAACTGAAGATGAATCCTACTAAGTCTTTCATAGGGGTTTTCAGTGACAAGTTTTTGGAATTTGTCATCACTTCTCAAGGTATCCATGTTGATCCTTACAAAATCAAAGCGATTCTTAAAATGCGTCCTCCACGTAATCTAAAAAAATTTCGTGGTTTCCAAGGTCGTATTGCTTATATCAGGAGATTTATATCCAATCTTTCTGGGAGATGTCAACCTTTCTTCCGTTTATTAAAAAAAGGTGTATCATTTGTCTGGGATGAAGCATGTCAGAAAGCCTTCAATGACATCAAACAATACTTTACAAATTCACCTGTTTTGGTACCCCCAGTGGTGGGAAGACCATTTTTGCTATATGTTCGAGCCTTAGATCATTTCCTTGGTGCTCTTCTTGAACAGAAAAGTGATATGGGACATGAACAGGCAATTTATTATCTTAGCCGAATGATGGTCGGAGCTGAACATAGGTACACTCATGTTGAAAAAGAATATCTGGCCTTAGTTTTTGCTATTCAAAAGATACGACATTATGTGTCAGGACAGACTATTCATGTTATCTCCAGAATAAATCCTATTCGGGTATTGATGAGAAAACCGAGCATTCTTAACTCCAGGTTAGCCACCTGGGCGATGTTGCTCACTCCTTATGATATGGTCTATGTACCTCAAAAATCAGTGAAGGGCCAAGCATTAGTTGATTTTTTAGCAGCTCACCCTATACCTGAAACATCGAAGCTATATGAGAACATTCTAGATGAAGTTGTAGATTGCAACATTACTGTAAAGGATGACATTTGGCAATTATATTTTGATGGAGCATCACGGGTTGGACCTAAAAGCAATATTATCTCTGGAGTAGGCATCGTCCTAGTCTCTTCTGACAAAATGGTCATATACCGTACATATTCTCTTAATGAGCCATGCTCCAACAATGTGGCAGAATATAATGCTTTGCTGATTGGTCTCCAAGTAGCAAAACAATTGGACATCGAGTTCCTGAAAGCTTATGGAGATTCTCAACTGATTGTTAATCAGGTCAGAGGGACATATGAAGTCAGAAATCCTAACCTTATTCCTTATCATCAAGTGGTAATCGAATTGGTCCTTTCATTCAAAAGATTTTTTATCGAATTCGTGTTCTCAGAACTTGGAAGCTGATGCTCTTGCTAGTTTAGCTGCAGACTTAGCTGTCCCAATTAGAAGACAAAACACCATAACTTTGTTGGATCGGGACTTATTCTGTGTAAATAATAACTTGCATATTGAACAGAGTTATACTACAGAATCAAGTTCTCAACAAAGGGATTGGAGAAGTCCATTCATTGATTATGCGGTCCATGGCATTTTACCTGAAGATCCAAAAGAAGCTGCATCAGTCAAAAGACGATCATTTCGATTCTATTATGATTCTTCCTTACATATGTTATATCGTCGTTCTTATAACGGACTTTTACTACGTTATCTTTCTGAGAGTGAAGCTAAACAAACACTCCGTGAAGCTCATGATAGTGTCTGTGGTGCCCATCAACCGGGTTCGAAATTACAGGACCTTATTCGAAGAATGGGATATTATTGGCCATCCATGATAGCAGACGCTGTAGATTATGCTAGACGGTGTAAAGCATGTCAGATTCATGCTGATTTTATCCACCAACCATCTGAATTCCTACATCCTACAGCAGCTTCTTGGCCTTTTGAAGCCTGGGACATAGATATTATTGGTCCGATTAATCCTCCTTCTGTCAAAGGACATCGGTTTATACTGGCTATAACCGATTACTTTTCTAAATGGGCGAAAGCTATTCCCCTTGTTGAAGTAAAAATATCAAATGTGGTTAGTTTCATCAAACACCATATAATTTATCGCTTTGGGATTCCCCGACGGATAATTCATGACAATGGACCACAATTTGTCAGTCAGGCATTTTATCGATTCTGTGACAAGAATCGGATCCAAAATCTGGCTTCTACGGCCTATAATCCAGCTGCTAATGGTTTGGCCGAAGCTTTCAACAGGACAATCATTAAACTTCTCAAAAAGTTTGTCTCTTCTAATAAACGTGATTGGAATGAGAAACTTGGAGAATATTTATGGGCTTATCGAACAACAGTCCGAACTCCTACTGGTTTTATACCATTTTTACTGGTTTATGGATGTGAGGCTGTTCTTCCACTGGAAATTCGGATTCCATCTCTTAGAATAGCCATTGCTAATGAGCTTACTACAGAGAATAATGATATGTTAAGACTTCAAGAACTTGAAGGATTGGACGAAAAGCGTCTTCAAGCGCAACAGCACATTGAGCTTTATCAAGCCCGCATATCTCGAACTTTCAATCGTAAAGTTAAAGAGAGGGTATTTAAAGTCGGTGAGCTAGTTCTAGCTGTTCGAAGATCGAGGGTGATGACTCATAAGAGCAAAGGGAAATTCCAAACAAAATGGGAAGGTCCCTATGTAGTCGAGTCTGTATTCTCCAATGGTGCCTATAGGTTGTCTAAACCTAATGGAGATTTGCTTATGATGCCGATCAATGGCAAATTCTTGAAGAAATATTATGTTTGAATTTCTTCTTTATTCCCCAGCTACCATGTTTGGTTAAGCTGATCATTTGTCTTCATAAAAGAAAATTTTGATCTTCTGTCTTACCAGCTGATTAAAAAAAAGAGGGAGATTTATTATTTATCATGTTCTTATGACCTCTGAATAAATATTAAGTCTACTTCTTCTTCTATCTATCATGTCCTTTTGGCCTCTGAATAGATATTAATTTATTTTTTTTGAGTTGTTACGATCTGTCATGTTCATATTACTTCTGATAGTATCGTATACTCTAAATAGAAAACGAGATTCATTATCTATCATGTCCATATTACCTCTGGATAGATATAATTTATTGAGTTTAGAAGACTTGTCACGTTCATATTACCTCTGATAAGTATTTTCTATCTCATACCTATTGTTTAATTACAAAATAAATGATAGGATCAGAAAACAAATATTTTATTCATTTTTGTAAACATTACAGAATGAAAAAAGATAGAAGGTTACAAAAATTCTTTATTTTTGCCTAAGGTGGAGCAGAGACATCTTCAAGAAGTTTTTGTAGCTCCGCTAGACGTTTTCCACGAGAGCTCAATACATTATTAGACGGAGCGTCGAGCTTCGGGAGTACAGATGTGAGAAAGTCCAGCAAAAGTGACTATCATCTTGTCCTTGGCATCGTCAAGATTTTTGATGGTAGCCTCAGCTCCGAAGACTTGTTCCTCCAAAATTGAGCTCTGAGTTAGCTGCTGGTCCCGAGCTGTGATCATCTGCTCCCTCTCCGCCTTTAAGCGAGCCAGCTCAGCCTCGACTTCGTGAATTCTATTATTCTGTTGATGAATTCTTATATTCGCAGCTTCATAGGCCTCTCTCTGAATCTCCAGTTGAGGCTTTGCTTCAATCAAAAAAGCCTTTTCTTTGGCCACCTTGATGCTGTAATCATGGAGGGCTTCATTGAAAGTCATTTCCCGAGCAAGGTATTCAGCTGATAAAGCATCATACTCCTCTTGGATAAGACTTTTAGTGGTTTCACTTGACAGCTTTAGATATTCTTTGATGGGCTGTTCAAGTCCCTCCACGACTTTCTCCAATGCCGCTGCTCTCGCTGCGTCATTGAACATGGCGACATTTCGGATAGTAAGAGCAATCGCCGCCTTCAGACTTTCATAACTGAGGCCCTTATTCAGGACCATTTTTATCAGAGCCGCCAAAGTCTTGTAAAAATTATCAGTATGAATCTCAACTAAGAGATTCATTTCTGCACTTGAGCTCAGTCTTGCGGCGATGTCTACCAGATCTCTTCTCTGAAGACTAGGAGGAGATGTTGCCTTAGTAGCAGACTGAGATGAGGCCATTGTTGTCGTTGCTACTATAGCCAACTGATCCCTAGGAGCTTCAGGGACAGTATCTTCAGTATTTGTTACTCCAGCCGGTTCTGGAGTCGAAACTACATAAGTTTCTGTGGCGATGATTAGTATGGGTGGAACGGTAGTTATGGCAGCTGACTCTGGTTCGGGCATTGTCTCTTCAAGAACTTGTGCTGAATCAGTAGCAATAGCAGAGGATGCTATTACAACTTCTCCAGCTTCAGTTGATGATTCGACTATGTCTTCATCACCTTCTTCGGCTACCGGCTCTGTAGGATCTTCAAGTATCTCAGTTGTAGCGAGTCTTTCTACAACTGATCCTTCGTCGAAGTCTAATTTTTCCTCAGTAGCCACTGCATCATCTACAGTAGGTTCTACTGTAGTTTGTTCTTTATCTCCGCCCTCAACAGGAAGAGACAATTCTGGCTGAGCCTGTACCTCTGGCTCTTGCTGTACCTCCATAGATTGAGGGTATTCTTCTTGAGCATCTTCTTCTTTTGAAGTAGACTCCTCTTCCTCAGACTCTGCATTTTCCTCATAAATATCTTCTTGAGGAGGAGGAGGAGCCACAAGCTTTGATGTGATGATAACACCTATAAAATTATACAAAATAAGTTAATATACAAAAATCATCATTTTGTATGGATTTTATATAATTTATATTTACCTAGAGTAGGTGTAGGACGTGTCAAGTACGCGTCATAATCACCATCCCAGTCATCATCGTTAAATGTAATAGCTGGTTCATCCGATGGGATGGGCTCTCGATCAATAGTATGTACTGGAGCAACATCCTCAACAACTTGTGCCTTTTGAGGCAAAGTCAAATAAAGTGCCGAGCTGAGACGTCCCGGAGATAGGACCGTCATCGCTTCCATTGACTCTGCTGGTTGGGAGGCCGAGGACCCTTCTCCAGGATGGGCTGAAGAAGATGCAACATGTTGCGGCTCCTCGACTGGAATATCAATTTCTGGGGTAGCGGCTCTTGATCTAGAAGGCCCTTTGGTGGTAACCTTCTTCTTCTTTTTCGGGGTCTTCTCTAGAAGAGTAGCAGCTACACCTTGTTTTCGTTTCCGGGTCTTGCCCATAATGATAGGTTCTGCATCTTTTTCCCCTATTCCTATTAGGATTACTTCCAGATATGTATCTGGAACAGCTGCATCGTCAGTTGTGTCTGATTGCACCCTGACTGGCTCTTCAATATTTCCTTCCTTGTCTATCTTAGACTACCTATCAGATTTTAACCATGGGCGAAGGAACATATAGAAGCGTAAAAGCAAGCATACGTATGAAGTATACGTAGCTCGGTGGTGCTTGTAGCAGTCGATATTCAAAATTTGGCACCGGTACAGGCAGTGCTAAAATATCTCCAACTTCTTGCACCATCAATCAGCTTCCCATAATGACGAAAACTAGTGGAAGGATTGTCAACATGAAGTTGGTCATATCCGAATTGGCGAGCGAACCAACTTGGTAAATACGGTTCAAACGAGCAGCCGTCTTCATTTCTGTACATCAGATGGGAAGGTCTGATGCACTATAGCCATCTGAAAACTGGAGCTGACAATAGAGTTCTTCCTTCAACTTCATCTTCAAATTGTATGTCGAAGCAGTCGGCTGGAACTGGTGGCCGGGTGCAGAAAAAGTTCCAACCATAACAATAATTCAATACTGCTCTGGTATCTGCCACTGTCGTGGCAGTCTATGTGGCTTTGCTGAACTTCTGGAGGAAGACCTCCGCATCATCTCTGGGGCCTGGTGGTAACAAATTGCAGTTGTGATACAATAACCAGCCCATAAGGTAAGTGAAGGGCATTTCTACCCTAGGGAATACGTTCCGGTGAGGAGCATTGTTAATTAATTCCTCACCAAAAGTCCTTAGACCTGCGTTTATTCGGCACACCATTGCCGATAGCAGGTTGATTCTAACTTTGAACACCAAACGTACCGCTGGCCATAGCACGTTTCGGTGGATTCTATCAACTGTACCGGTCCCCGGAACAACCCATCTCCTCAACCATAAAGAAAGAAAGCCTGCCAGCAGGGCTTTCTTGGAGATCTTTTGGATGCCATATCTGAGGAAACTGAAGGCTTCGGTTCCTGCGAAGAACTCCCCAGTCTTGGTGGACAAATATTTGTTTGGAAATTTGTAACCAACCATCATATCCCATATTTTATCAATAGGGATTGTTGAACCAGTGTTGATGGCTAGAGCCTTATTCTCCTGAAATCTTTCTTTATCATCTTTGGATATCTTATCCTTGTGGTAAAAGAGATATGTTGTCCACTTGTTGATGTACGCCAGATGAGATCCACTTTCTTGCATGGTAGTACAGATCATGTAGTGGCACATCAACTCTTCATATACCTCAATTAATTGAGTATTCTTCTCCCTTATGTCTATTAGTTTCCGATTAGAGGGAACATACTCTTCATATGGGGCTTTCTCCATTGGCAACTTGGAGATGAATTGCATCTCATGGAGTACGAGACCCATTCCACCTTTTGGGGTCGCAAAAGTTCCTGTGGAACTGATATATATCTCCATCAGAGCCATAAACAAATTACTGTTCGGTGGTATACCCTGACTAGTGGAGGCCACTACTTCATACAGGCCGATGTCTTTTAACACTGTCTGGAAATTCCTTATAATCCAAACACTGATCTGAATCCAGTTCTGGTTAAAAGGAGTTAGCCACCCTGGCAGTCTGGGGTTGGCCTGGGAATATAGTACTGCAGCCCTTATGAATTTATTAATGAATATTTGGGTCTGCACTGGCTGGATCAAAGCCGAATCTTCACTCGGAGTAAATCCTGGCAAGAGACCGAAGAATGGGACAACTCCACCACTGGGTGTGCTGGTGTGGTAGCCCACGTCATTTTCTCTATCCCTCTTGAAGATAATCCTTCCTGGCCTACTATGACTGCTGGGAGTCAGGTTCCATAGCATCTTTTGGGGATGGGTGGCATGGATAAAAGTAGACAAAGGATAATCTCTATCCATGTCAGGGAGGTACATTGTTTTATCTCCAAACTTCAACACCCAAGCCTCCTTCTTGGGGTGTATTTGTGATTTGAAGTCTATTGCATCCCCGAATAAGAAAGCTGGCTTTGCAAATTGTTGACCATCCAGCGATGTCAACACTTCTCCATTTATCATGGACAGCAACATTCTGTCCCCTTGAGCAGATATCAGTTGTGCTCTCTCCGCAGGATATTTCGGGTTTGACTGGAGAAATCCATGTGGGACAGGTTCTCCAAATAATTTGAGCCCACCATACCAGCTGATGAGCCAAATATTTCTCAAGTGGATGAATTTGTAAATCCACTGCCAAAAGAAAAAGAAAAAAATCAAGTTAGTGAAAATCTAATTTGATAAAAAGACTCTGACTATGCAAACTTTACGCTTTTTAAAGTTGATAAAAAAAACTTTTAAAAAGTGTAAAAAGTTCTTTGTCTTTTCACTTATGAATTTTACGCTAGCATGTGTTGACATGAGCGTATTTTAATTTTTGCGCTGGCACATGTTGATGTGAGCGTATTTTAATTTTTACGCTAGCACGTGTTGACGTGAGCGTATTTTAATTTTTACGCTGGCACATGTTGATGTGAGCGTATTGTAAATTTTACGCTGGCATGTGTTGACATGAGCGTATTTTAATTTTTACGCTGATACGTGTTGACGTGAGCGTATTCTAATTTTACGCTGGCACATGTTGATGTGAGCGTATTTTTTTAAATTTACGCTGGTACGTATAAACGTGGGCGTATATTCTTAATTTTACGCTGACACGTATAACATGGGCGTATTTAATTATCTCAGTTTCTACGCTGGCACGTATAAACGTGGGCGTGAAGTGAAAAAATAAGATCTTCTTCTCCGACGAACTCGCGGCCGAAGTTCAGTGCTTTTACCCTTCATTGCCGGAGCCACGGCGGGGTTGCTCTGTTGAGGCGGCGTTGATGATGGGACAGGGGTTTTCGTACGGTCGGCCGACGATGAATCGGCGACGGGCTTCTTGCCTTTGCTTCCGACGGTGGTCTTCTTGGGAGCCATTGGATCGTAGCAAAAGTATGAAAGAGGAAGAAGAGTAAAGAGAGATCGGGATTACGAAAGACAAGTAAAATTTTTCCTCTATTCGAAGAGCTCTATTTATAGAAAAATTTTGAATCGGTTCAAATTCCCGAATTCTACGCTGACTGTTGGATATTCCGACTTTTACGCGGATGACCATTGGATATCCCAAATTCTACGCTGACTGTTGAAATCCGGAATTTTACGCTTCTGTTCAAAGTATTTCAAATTTTGAAAATAATTTGAAAACTTTGAAGGGGGCCTTGTAGGAGCGTAAAAAGTGCTTCATGGACTAAGTCAAAGAAGTTACGAATTTTACGCAATTCAAACTGAGTCAAACTCAGACTCTACGCGAGCTACTCTCTACGCAAGCTATTCTCTATGCGAGAAGCTTTTACGCGAGAGTTATCCTCCAACTTTACGTCGGGGACAGGCTGTCAGACTACATTTATTGTGCATGATATTTGATCTGACAGCAGGATTTTCTGACAAGAATAGTGCACAAAAGCCGATAGGATTTGATTTGCACTAAACCCAACGCTTGTCGTTTAGTGTGCAGATGGGCTACTTTACGCTAAAAAAACTGCTTCTTTTACGTACGATAGCTATTTCGAGCTTTTACGCTCAAAGCTATTGTGTGCGTAAAGTTTATTTGACTAATTTTATGCTCAAGGCTATTTTTAGCCACTTTACGCTGGAAGCTTATTTTGGACTATTTTTATGCCCAGTCTGCTACTTTACGCAGGGAGTATATTTTGGGTCATTTTTATGTCCGAGCTTTCCTGGCTACATGAGAACGTGGTTTGCTTACGTAGCTTTCATGCCACGCTTATCGAGGAACGTGTGTACGTGCTCTCCCCATTTTGTTGAAGTAGTAGGACACGTGTCACCATACGTAGAGATCAAAACTCTACATGGGATACGTGTCACCGTGCGTAGAGGATGATTTACATCGTAGGTGACAGTTACTCGCGTAGAGACCCGATTTTGTTACTTTTTACGTATAAAAGGTCTAGTCTATAAATAGACTTATTTTTCAACACAGAGGACATCAAGAGATCAATAGAGATACAGGAGAGGAGATTCTGAGAAAACTCATACTTTCAGAGTGATATTCCCAGAAGTATTTCTTCAACTTTTTCTCAAGAGCATGGTGAAGCAAAGCAAGAAAGCATTCGACTGTGCCATCAGTGCCGTTGCTCGATACCTTTCCGGTGACTTAGTTCTTTCGATTGTTCGTCTTCTTCAAGCAGTTTTCTTTATCATCATCATATGGTCCAAGGAACAAAGTGATCGCTCTCAGATCAGACTTCCATAGCAATACTTCCCAGAAAAATTTGTACTTTGGTACTTTTTCTTATTTTCTTTCAAAAGCTAATTTTTAGGCATTTTGTTAAGTGAAACAGGCCAATGAATGCAACACACAAGGTGGTCCCTTAAATCTAGGTTTAATGTGTAAAAAAATAATACATAGCAGGAAATATAACTGAACAGTAAATTCTAACAAGTTATGCCATGTATCACAGTTTATTTTACATAAAAAAATAAATAATGCATGAAATATGAGCTAAAATAAATAAACAGCAAATGGCAAGGTGTTTTGCCTGGTAGTACGTCTGGTGTGGAGCAAGGATCAAGGTGGCACAACATATGGCTTCAGTGTAACAACTACACAAGACTACCTCTAATGGTGGCACGGACAGTTCCATTGGGTCCAGAAGGGTCAAATTAGTTAGGTTCGACATAAGGTAGTCTTGAATTGGCGAGGGAACATGAATAATGGGATTTAGTCACGGACGAAAGGATAATCAAAGAAATTTGATAAATAAGAAAATATATGATTATAAAATTATTATAGTCCTTGAAAAAGAAATATATTTTATCATCCAAAATTATTATTTTTAGGTAGTTAGTAAAATCGTTTTAGGTTAAAAACTATACTTTTACTTAGTAAAATATTTTACATAATTACTTGAAAATATATGTGATAATCTAAAACTATATTTTATTAGTAAAATATGTTTTTAGATGAATACTACTCAATTATACTTTGAAACTACTTATTATCAAAAATATGCTTTCAAACAAATACCCGAAAAAAAATAAAGTCGTTTTAAGGCAAAATTGTAAGTTTTTGTCAAAATAATATTTTAGACTGAAACCTATATCTTGTAAATCCAAAAATATCATAAGCGAAAAAAATATTAGAAAATTATTTACGTCTAAGAGCCATATTTTGAGATTATATTAAGCACAAACTATGTGTTTGCTACAAAATACTCTCTAGAAAAATAGTCATTTATTTAATAAAATGATGTAAATAATACTAATGATAATTACAAAATATTAATACGAAAGTTTAATGAAAAATTTCTTATTAGTTTATCTATAGATACAGATGCTAACTGTAATACTAATAATAATAATAATAATAATAATAATAAATAATAGATAATAATTCCTAAAGCAATAGCTAATTCCAGGAGAAAAAGATGGGAAATTCAAACAAACAAACAATAAAAAAACACACCAAAAAAACGAACAAAAAACAAATAATAAAAAAAAGAATAAAGTGCAGCAGTCATTTGACTGCTGCTCTACTGCTCGAATTAAGAAGGGGAAAGAGAAAGGAGAAAGGAGAGAGGGGGAGGATGAAGGGAGAAGAGTGAGCTCGGAGAGAGGGAGAAGGGGAGCTCGCCGGCGGATGTTGGTGCAGGCGGCGCACACGCACGTGAAGAGGAGGAGGCGGGTTCGCCTCAGGGGACTCGTGTCGGGTGCTTCGTCGGGGCGGTAGCCGATGCTGCCGACGTGGGCAGATCCGGCGGAGCAGTGGCCGGTCCGACGTGGGTGTAGCTAGGGAGCGGTGGCGACGAGGAGCTGCGAAGGTGTCTGATACGTCTGCTGCGGATCTGGACGATGACCTTCAGAGGAGCGACGCTACTCCGGATGATGTGGCTCAGCCGACCGGAGGAGCAAGTGAAGGTCGAGCCTCCAACAGTTTATTGGTGGTGGTGGTGGTGTATTTTGATGGGGTCGTAGATCGGCGGTGTTGATGGGGATTTTTGGGGTACCGATTTCGGCCAGGGTTGTCCACGGCAATGGCTGGTGTCCGGGGTCGAAGGGTGCGACGAAGTTGGGTTATGGCGGCAGCCGATTTCGTGATGGGGATGGTGGGTTTGTCTAGGAGTGATGACATTTGGCCAAGGTGGCCGGAACAAGGAGGAGATGGTGGTGGTGTTTAGGTTTGCGATGGTGTGTTTTTGGCCGGTGGTTCGGACAGTGGGTTGGGGGTGGCCAGGCGAGTGGTGGCTGTGGGGACGGCTGCGATGGCGGGCGTGTAATGGGTGGCGATGGTGATGATGATGACGGGGTCGTGATGGCGAGGATACTGTGGGTCGTCTCGACGGTGGTTGGAACGACGAGGGTCGTGGTGGTGATGCCGGTGGTGGAAGGCTGTGTCGGGATCACGGGTGGTGAGCGGGGGAAGAGGCTGCGGTGGATGGCCGGGGGACGTCTGAGTTTAGAGTTAGGGTTAGGGACAAGTTATTTGCTGTGTCGGGGCTGTCGACACGGAGGAGATATATCGTGTATATGTAATTATGGAATAAGAATTTGGATGGACACAGACATGATGCATAACCTATTTGGGTGGAGAAATTTTATGGAAGAATTTGTGGAGAACTTAATGGGAAGCTCCCCTATATATATGGTTGAGGAAATCCTAATTGGATAAGGAGTAGTCAATTAAATCCCCAATAGATAATATGCTATTTAATTTAAATCAAATTTAAATCAATTAAATCAACAACAATCCAAATCCAATTCCAATTTAAATTTAAACTATTGAAATCAAACCCATAAAATCTAATCAAGGATTTAAATTACCACAATAATTTTAAAATATATTTTCTAAAAATAGTTATAATAATAATTTAAAAATTATATTATTATTTAAAAATAAACTAATAAAATATTTATGAAATATATTTATACACGAAGAATACACTATACCAAAATAGCTAATTTGGAACACTCGGCATATTTCAATCTGTAACGCCTATTTATCGTGCCTAGGTTTTGGAACGGAAAACTAGCGTGCCAAAATAAAAAATGTTCCAATTTTTTTTCTTTTCATTCTAATAATAAATATTTATTCTGAAACACATAACAAGCGTTCCAAATCCGTTCCAAAGATTAAAAGTTTAACTCACGTGAACCCACGTGATAAGAAGGAAACGTCAGTTCCTTTTTTGAGAATTGGCACGCATAGGGCATAGCCATCCATCTCTTTTCTTTTCAATCCTTCTCTCTATCCTTGGCGGGAACTAAAGAACAACGCACAACAAAACCCTGCATCCTCGGCCGACGGGATCTCGAGTCTCGTCGTCCCCTTCTCTCCATTCTAGGGTCGCTAGTTTCGGCCATCGGGATCACAAATCTCTCCATCGAGATAGCGGCCATCAGGATCACGACCGTCGGGTCTGAAGTGTCGGGTCAGAAGTGTCGACTGGTTTCTCCATCTTCATCAGGATCTCGGCCGTCGGGATCTAAGGTATTGTATGCCCTTATTAATTTTAAATCCAAAAAATAATCGAAGGGTTAAATCCTCTTAGATGGAAAAAAAAAACCCTAAAAATTATTTCAAATTCTCATATACACTTGCTCATGTGTTTTCTAATGAGGATCTTTACTATTTTTAGTGTTCTGATAAAAATTAGATTTCGAAATGAGGTTTTGGTGGGAAAAAGGTTTTGGATCTGGAAAACAAGGTTTTTGGATCTCTTTGTTGCTTTGATTCATTATAATTTTTTTTATCAAATCAATTCCAACCAGGTTTTGGACAAGTTTCAAGTCCCAAAAGAAGCAAAAAAGAAAAACTTCATATGCAAACTGAAATCTAAGCAAAGTGCAGATGAATCCATCCCGTTCACTGGCTTGCTACATGTTCATATTTTAGCGGAGTTCGTTCCTTGATTAGTTCACTAACGATCCCAAAAAACATATGGTTACCTGTGTGAGTACTTGATATCATCAAATGTAATTGAAAGGGGAAGGAATGGAAGGACCATTCCCTTCTTCTTCTTGTTCCTACCCATGTCTGTTCCACGACCTGCACTCCCTATAGTATAACATGATTTCTCACTTGTTTCGGACTTTAATAGTAATATTAACATGATTTCTCACTTGCTAGTGATACCATGTGTTATCTTGGTGTCATGCTTGATATTTAGACTTCATTATTGAAATGAAAAATTATGAAAAAGTGTTCTATAGGAGATTAAAATTGGTGTAATGTTTTTTTTAACTGCAGAAATGGATGATTTCTGCTACTTCACTGCTATTTTAGAATAGAACAACACTTGCATCGACTTGATTTTGAAAATTCCAATATAAAAAAGTTTCAGGATGTAATTTCCACTTAATAGTTGTGTGACAAAATGTCCTAGAAGTGGAAGAACCTTGTTTTAGCTTCTATACCATCATTACTACTCTTATGTTTTGTGAGTGTTAGTTTAGAAGCACAACCGTTAGACGCATAGAGCTTTGCATCTATATACATTTTGGGTTATTTTTTTATTATCTTATTGATTACCTTGTGGAAATTTGTCACCTTAATACATTTTTTATTATCTAATTGTTGTATCTAGGCGTATGGTGGTTGTCATCATCTGCTGGGACAGTCTTGAGTACTTTTGTTGAGGTGGGAGGATTCAGAAGCATTTTAAGAGGAATGTGTTGTTAGCAACACTAATATGTTTGTGATGTCATATTATATTATATGGTTTTTGCTTTTCCATGCGGGTAGGAGGGTGGATGTGGATGGTATTGTTTGAGACTCCTTGCTCATACTTGAGGAGCACCATCATCATCATCGTGCATGAACAGTCTATGCACTTTTTTCAGATTACTCTCATTCTCTCATGTTATAGTATTAACATAGTTGTTTCTTTAGATGCTTATAATTATCTCTTACATATGTTTGATTACTTGTCTATATATATTGGTGTTTTTCTTTCTGTACACACACCAACATACTTGTTTCTTGTATCAAATTCTACTGTTTGGGCCTATGCCATAGTTGAGCTTGCTTATGATTTATTATTATTCAAGTTTCTTGAATATTTGAAATTTTTGTTTTTGATGATTTACCATTCTTGACAGTTTCCTGAAGAGAGAATCTTGCTTAGGACTCTTGCTTGATATTCATCTTTTACACTGTCTCAGGATTCACGGTAGCTTCTTCCATCTATCGTGCAACTGCTCAAGGTAGATGATTTTTCCAACATTCTCAACTGGAGCTTTCCATTTAGTTTCTTCCAAATTTCAAACTCGTTATTATTTCTTTTCTTTAGATTTTCTGTCATTGTATTTGTCTTGAGCCTTTTTTAGCAGAATCATTTTCATAGTTTCTTAGCTTTTATGAAACTTGTTCCAGTAGATGATTGAACACCATACCACTACCAAACCCTTACCCCAGTCGTTACAGGCTTAGCTACATGAATACTTTTCTTCCATTCAGCTAATACCATATCCTTATCAACATTACGTCATTACCAACTTGAGTATCCTTCTTCACTCCCTTACTACAAGCATACCTTGGTCTATCCCTATTCATCTCATAAGATTAGCAACTAATTGTATCCTTTTTTCACATCCTTGATCCATATTCATTTAGGTCAATTCTTAGTTCGAGCATTTGTTCTAAATGAAATCCTATAACTCCTAATCGGTACAAAGATTGGGTCACCACATACCCAAACCTTGTCCGAACATCTTCTATATATCATCATATCCTCATTCAACACCTTCAATGTATGACAAGTGGATGACCATTAACCAAGTGGTAATGCACATTTGCTGATATTCATGTATGAAATTGACGATGAATATCTGAAATGTAGTAAATCTATAACAGTATTACTGTATATATGAATATGAATTGCATTGTAGTTGTACATTTTTTTCCACATTTCTATTTGCTTATAAAAATAACAATTAACATTGATAAATTAGAATAGGAAATAATTTTCTTAGTTTCAATTTCATATTGCTTTTATTTTCAATTTCACTTGGTAAATGATTGTACATTTTGTAGGATTGAGCACCTATTCTACAAATAAAAATGAATTTGGACAAATTGTGGATGAGCAAAAGGGGTGGTACAAGTTATATCAAAGGTGTTCATCAGTTTGTGAATTTTGTTAAGGAGAATGCAGCCGGACAAACACAATTTCCATGCCCATGTAAGCATTGTAAGAATTCGAAGGGATACATAGATCTCGATGAAATCAGCCTTCATTTGTTGAAGAATGGCATGTACCAAAGTTACGTGGTATGGAAGCATCATGGAGAAAAGGCAAGAGATTTAGGGAGAAACATACCAACAATGGCTAATCCAATTGAAGAACCATCAACTGAAGAATCAAACTTGCCAGACTGGAGGATCTCATTGACGATATATATAATATTCATACCAAGGAGGCTGGACATTCACCTGTTGACATGAGTGTAGCAAATGAAAACGATGAGGGAGATGACACAATTGTTGAGCCTATGATGAAAGAGAGCAAAAAACACAAAAGCTTTATGGATATGGCATCAGAACCTCTGTATCCGGGTTGCCCTAAGGGGAAAACCATATTGTCTACCATTATTGAGTTATAAAATTTGAAGACACGGTATGGGTGGACAGGCACTAGTGTGAAGGCATTATTAGAGTGGCTAAAGGACTTGTTCACAGAAAATTACAATCTTTCAAAAAATTATCCTAATATGAAGAACATGATTAAAGAATTGGGAATGGAATGTGAAACCATCCATGCATGTAGGAATGGATGCATCCTATATCGTAAGGAATACAAACATCTCCATATATGTCCGAATTGTGAAGTGAGTCGGTGTAAACTTGTGTTTGAAAATGATACAGAGACAAAAAAGAATTTCAAGAAAGAACCTGCAAAGTTTGTGAAATACTTTCCCTTGATTCCGAGGCTAAAAAGATTCTTTAGCATTCCTTGGATTGGAGAGGCAATGACTTGGCACCAAAAGGCAAAGAGTGATGGAAATCTAATGAGACATCCTTGTGATTCAGGCCAATGGATTCAGTCAAAGTTCATTGGCCAGAGTTTGCTGCAGATGCTAGGAACCTACAACTTGCAATATCAACAGATGGTTTCAACCCACATGGAACTCTAAGTAGCAATTACAGTTGTTGGCCAATGATTTTAGCCCCGTTAAATCTTCCTCCATCGTTGTGCATGAAAAGAGAGTTCGCGTTGCTAACATTGTTAATTTCTGGACCCAAAGGACCTGGAAAACACTTTGACATATTCCTAGAACCTTTGGTAGAAGAGTTAAAAGAGCTATGGGTTAATGGCGTACCAACGTAGGATGCATTCACCAAAACCACATTTACAATGAAGGCGATGTTGTTTTGGGGGGTCCATGATTTTTCTGCATACGAGAATCTATCTGGTTGTACTGTTCATGGTTATAAGGCTTGTCCAGTGTGTGCTGATGATATCGACTCTATGCGGCTTGGAGACTCTTCGAAAGTAAATTATCACGGCTATCGACGATTCTTGAACTCCGATCACAAGTTTAGGAGTGACAAAAGATTCAACAAAATACTCGAACAACGACCTCCTCCACAAAGATTGTCAGGAGAAGAAGTTGAACAAAAGATAGCCAAAATTCTTGAAAATAATGAAAGGATAAGATTGAAGCAAGCTACTCATGGAAAGCGTAAGAGGCAAAATCAGAATCATGAAAGCAAGATATATGAAGATGACAATGAAGAAGAGACATCTACTAAAGCAGCACCATGGTCCAGAAGGTCTATTTTGTTTGATTTACCTTACTGGAAGTTTCTTGAAGTGAGACACAACATTGACGTTATGCACACTGAAAAGAATGTTACAAACCACTTATTGAACATGTTGATGGATGTAAAAAAGAAAACAAAGGATGGGATACAAGGTCGAAAAGAAATAAAAAAATTAGGGGTAAATAAGAAGTTGTGGGTAGTTGAAGATGAAGAAACGGGGAAAACATCAATGCCAAAGGCATCTTATGCCTTGACAAAGTGTCACCCCCAGTTTTCAGAAACAGGAGTATTTTTGTCATTTTATATTTTTAAATATTTTTAAAATTTATTTTATTATTTATGATATTATTTTGGGGTTGAAATTTATTTTATTATTTATGATATTGTTTTGGGGTTATTTGAGTCGGGTTCGAATTTCAACTCAATCCGACTTGAAACGGGGACCCGGGGGTAGTTTGACTCTAGTGGGACCCACACACTAGTTAGGCATGGCCCACATGATATTAATTTTAGTCCACATGATAGAAATATTTTAGTTAGAGGTTAGACTAATTATTATGGATAAGGTTAGTGTGATTAGAGACTTTAGAATGACTAATTTAGCCCCAACCAATTAGCCCTTTCCTAATACTCATAGAATAGGTTAGTGGGGGCATTTTGGACCTTACCATAATAGGACAAATAGCCCCATATGGCCAGCCACTTTGGGAGAGGATAGGCTCAAGTTCATTTTATTATTCTCATCCACACTCTCTCTCTTGTTCTTCCCCAAATTCCTAGAGAGCAATCCCTAGCAATTTCTCCACCAAATCCTTTCATTTCGCCACCAAATCTTCTTCTTTCCTTCTCCATTCTAGCCAAGGAGGAAGCTCCCAAGTTTGGAAGGATTCGGAGCTCGTTCGTGTCCTTTTGGAATCTCTACGTGTCGGTGTCGCTCCGGAAAGGCTTTTCTTCGATTCGATCTACCGGGAGGTATAAATTCTTTCTCCTTTTCATTTTCTCATGCACATAGGTCTATTTTGAACCCATAGGAATGACCCCCATGGTTGTATCTCCATTTGTGTCCATTTCGTGTCCATTTGGAGGTCATAGGAGTGTCCTTTGTGTTGTGGTTGTGTCCATGTGGGAAAACCCCAAATTTGGACACACTATGTGTTGTTGTTATGTATGAATGAATTATTACATGTTTAATCTCATATTTTTGTATTGGAGATGTGTTCTATAGTGTCTCATATATATATATTAGTGTAGAGAGTGAGTTCTTGATATATTATGTTATATACTTGTGTTCTTTTGTCTCAAACTACCCAAATCCGTCATGATTTTTATCCACGTTTTTAATTTCAGCCCTAACTTAGAAATGTCATAACTTCTAGCTCAAAGCTCGGTTTAATCTCCCGTTTTTTTTAAAAGAAGCGTATTAAAGTTAGCTTTCCAAAAACATATATTAATAGGCCTAATTCCTTCTGTAACTTTCTGGAGAATTATTTGAGTGTCAGCTGTATGAAAGACAAACGTGTTCTCGATGTTTTCGCGATTCCGGGAGTTTTCGGAAACGAAAACGCGATCCGTTTGAAGTTTCGGAAAGCTAACACATAGATCTATAACATACTTTAATCCTAGATTTTAATTCATGCTGAGATGGTACAGTATTGATTATTAGTAGGAGTTACTATTCGGCATATGCATTTTGTGCACCCTTGTGTGTAATATAATGTTCTATTTGATTTTAACCCATGTTAATGTATATACATTATGTAATTAAATAAAGAATGCAAGAATGAGTAAATGTTTAAATAAATAATGTATGGGGTGTAAGTATCCTATCTAATGTAAGCATGTATAAGTATGACTTGTAATGAATATGTAGGTTCCATAGTATGTAATATATGGTGCATATAGTAGTGCAAGAGAATAAATGAATGATGAATGAATGCAAGTATGAATGTAATGTAATAATAGACGTAATGTATGCAATATACAAGTTAATGAGATGTAATGTTCTATGTTAACACAAATCCTATATTACCTCATGTACCCCTTACACTATGTAGACACTATCACACTTGACACTTTGTTCACTTACACTTTGACACTCTTTGATATGTATACACTATGTATGCCCATTTAACCCTCACTTGCCCCTTTGCCATGTTCACATACACACACATAGCCTCTTAAATAAGTATTTATGAATACAGTTAACTTAGCTATGTATGTATATTATATATATGTTAGCATATTGTGTTGTAATATATAAGTTTATATAACCATTTGAAATGCCATGATTATAGACCTAATGTTGAATACCAATATATGCATGTGTATATATGTGTAGACATATATAGTTTAAAGTAATAGATTACCTAGTGTATATCCAATGTGAATTCTTGCCTATTTGAGTATTGAATAATTGCATGCTATATAGAGTTGGGTGTAGGTTGGCTTGTATAGCCTTGTATTGATGTGTGCTTGCTAGGATAGTCTTGGTTAGGCCTAGTAAGACTTGCTGGGTTAGGACATGACCTAGTTTGACTAGTGCAGTTGACCAGAGTTGACCAAGGGTTGACTTTGGCCTAGTTTGACCTAGATTTATGTAGAATACATTGTAGTGCTTTATATTACCCTTCTGGACATGTTGTGACTTTTGCTGTTCTAATTAGGAGCCAGACACCTCTTCTCGGACAGTATCTTTACCTTGGACATTCAGATATCAGGCGAGTACATTCTCTGATCGTTTCATACTTGTCACGAATTATATTCTCGCTCTAGATTACTTTTACTTGATGCTGTCACGTTATCATCACGGATTGGTACTATACGGATCTCTTCTTGGGATGTTATCCCCTTAGCGGGCGCATCGGATACTTTATGACATGTGTTTCATGTACATCATATATTCCTTGCTTCTGCATTATTCATGTACACTCATGTTCTCTCATGTTCTTACATGTACGTTCATGTACTCTCATGTTCTTTCATGTATGCTCATGTTTCCTCATGTGTTTCTTGTATAACCAAAACATCATGTCCGTAACGTAACTTGAATAGATCCTTGTGTATTGATTATGGATAGGGGTGAGTATAAATGGTCATGTGATTTACCCATCATGTACACTCTGTTACTTTTCATGTTTATCATGTACAACCTAAGCCAATTACATGCCATCTCGTACTCTAAATCACTAGTCACTTACAGTTCTTACTTATCATGTATATATATTTCCAGTTATCAAATATCTCTCCTGTTTTCATGTACATCTTCTTACAGCGTTTCATGTATCTTGTTCTATTGCCTGCTTTATATTTCTTGGCATGATATGAACTGCATGAGATGTATTGTGCTCGCTCCTGTCCTGACTGGACTTGTTGATAAATTTTACAGATGGCCTGGGATTGCCTGCTAGCCTAGAGGAGACACAGTAGAGGTTGTTTAGATAGTTATTTCATTTTGTCGGGAGTTGTATTTACTTGTGGATTACTGTATTTGAGTTTTGAGATGTACTTCTGGATTTATGTATCTTAGACACTTAGACTTCTATCTCCTATATCTCTTTTGGATTTCATGTTTTGTCTATCTTCCATTATGCTCTACCTTAGATGTGATTGAGTTTACATTCTGCTATATCACCCTCATTCGGGGAGTATAAACTGCTTAGCCTTACACTGTTAGATGCATGAGACCTAGGACAGCGTTCTACCGCCGACACTGCGACGTAGGCTGGGCGTTGTTACGTTCTCGTACCCTAACTCTAGGGTGCAGGTCGTGACACATTTTTAGTGGTGGCCCATGCAGGTCGAGTTTATGTAGTGGTATTCGAACTTGAGTACCACTACAGCCTGCAGTAGGAATAGGATATATTTTGAAGGTACTCAATCACAGTTAGGAACCCTTGAGAGATTCCCGGGACGACCCTTGAGAATCTTATTTTAACTTCGATTTGAAAACTTTTTTTCCCTTGATTTGATTTATTTTTACTTTCTGTTGTTAAATTTGATTTTGATGGATTATGGTTGAATTTGAGTTTGTATTCATTGATTTTGATGGATGATTGTCGAATTTTGAATCTTGATGATAGCTGTTGCATCCGAGTTTGTATTTTGATAGATTTTTGTTCATTCTGAATTTTGAAGTTCGTTGATAAATTTGATTTGATTTATGGGCATTCATTGTTGATTTAATTTAATTTTTGACAAGATAAAATTATATGGGCTAGGTCATCTATGTTAAGGAATCTAGTCTTCTATAGCCACATTAGCCAGCATGGTGAGGACATATAGTCTGACTTTGGATATATTTCTCGGGTGTGGGAATTTAAGGTTTTTGCAGCAAAGCTAGCGGCATCACGAAAATGTTAAATACCATGATTCTAGAGGTATGTGCATGTCAAGGACTCTATGATTATCGTAGCCTTGCTTACTAGTATGACGAGGATTTAGAGTACCATAATTTTGGATAGACGCATATGATTATCAGATTGTACCTTAAATATTTTCGAACATGTTTTTGCTACTTTTGTCTCAGTCCTTCAAAAAAAATTATTATTAATTGGTTTGTTTTGTTTAGTTTCTAATTATTTAACTTAGGAGTAGCTTGTGTAACTTCTTGCTATGAGATTCTACATAATACAATAAATTGATAATTTTGCTAGACCTTATCTTGGATTTGATATTTTAGCACTGGGTTTCAAAATGGCTCCTTCTTTAAACAGATAAGCAGAACAAATTTCATTGTTATTTCCTTCTTGCTATTATTCTCGCATTAAATAATAATAATAATAAAACTGTCTTGATTACGTCAATCACCTGCTTGCAATCTTGGTAGGAATCTAAATGTTAGTCTTAACGTAGAATTAATTTTTATATTGGGACATGAGAATATATATATGAATATATATAGTGGACACTTTCCTGACACGTATGCATGCTACACTTTGATTCCACCTAGCTAAATACATATTAATATGTCGTTAATGTTTAAATTTTTAAAACCCCAATATTTCTGGTTTTCTGCTTTTTTAGTTTAAATTCGTAATTCAAATACAGATTTCATGTTATTAGTTATGTTTACATCACTGCACATGTATGCTATACGTAGGGTTTCAATTCAAAAAATTTGGTTAAGTTTTGTGTTAAAATTGTCAAATCTGAGACTGCATTATGTTAATATTTCACTGCTTTAAATGTTAGCTTATTTTCAGACTTTGCATATAATGCTGAACTAAAACTGGGTTTAACCTTTCAATACTAAGCTATAACCCTGTACAAGGACACACACACACCCTAACTTAGTATACCCTGTCATGTAACCTAACTCTTCCTCTCTATGTCATGATTATATATCTATATAGATATATATAGAGCTTAGGCATACATGTTATAATGTATATACATACATAACTAAATCTCTACCTCTTTATATATACATATATACCTGGTTAGCCATGCATGTTATGAGCAAATGAGTTGTGTATTGTAGATTGTTTAACCAATATGCCATGATTAGTGTAACTTGATAGTTATTGTTTGAAACCCTAAATCCTTATATGCACTTTCATGTATATTTCACATACACACACGCCTATTATCTAACCATATGAACATATCCACATACATCCATACACACACGAACTACATAACTTGTACATAATGCTAGCTTTTCCCTCTCTAACGCTATATATATAAATATATTGTGATTGGATTTCCATGCAATTGGCTTTCATTCTTTAACTTTTGATTTTGATTTTCTTGAATAGTACCCCTTATTAGATAAATGGTAGTTAACTTTATTTTATTTTGATAAGTACCAGTTTTCATATAGGATGGTAGACTGCCTTACAGTCTTGATGATTGTTATTTCTGTATCTTTTCTAGTTTAGCACCCTAGATTGCTTGTGTGTTTTGATACCATATGACCGTTTTGGTCTAGCATGACTAGTATACCTAGATGAGACTTTCACTACCACCGTATGCCATGACCCTGTATGTCATCCTTTTAAATCGTATGATTGTTTAAGTTCTGAGACTTTGATTATGGGAGGTTTGACCTAGAAGGAGTATGAACATTTTAATTTTGAGGATAAAATTTTTCTAAGGTGGGTAGACTTGTAACACCCAGTTCTCTAAAATGAGGATAATTTTGAAATTTTGTAATTTTAATCATTTATTAATTTGACATTTAAATCATGATATGATTTTTGGTAATTTTTAAATTATTTTAAAACTATTTAAAATCATGACTTGTGATTTTGATGTTTTGCTAGTGAAACCCTAGAGACTGTTTGACCTAGAGCCTAACCATGTGATTAGGATATTTTAATGTCATTTCTGGCCTAAGAATATTTTGCATTTGACCTCTTTGAATTATTTTGATATTTATTGCGTTGGTGATTGTTGATTTTGACCTTTGATAGGTGTGATTTTGTGATGGTTTGTGTCCGTATCGGACACGTATCAGTTTTTATTTACAAATGTTTGATGTGCCTCAAAGAGATTTTTTTTTATTGCTGATTTTTTTTTAAAAGTATTTGAATGAGATTGTTTTCTGCATGTGTTTTCTGTGATTGCTTTGTTTTAATTTCGAGGACGAAATTTTTTTTAAGGTGGATAGATTTGTCACCCCTAATTTTCAAAAACAGGGATATTTTTGTCATTTTATATTTTTGAATATTTTTAAAATTTATTTTATTATTTATGATATTATTTTGGGGTTGAAATTTATTTTATTATTTATGATATTGTTTTGGGGTTATTTGAGTCGGGTTCGAATTTCAACTCAATCCGACTTGAAACGGGGACCCGGGGGTAGTTTGACTCTAGTGGGACCCACACACTAGTTAGGCATGGCCCACATGATATTAATTTTAGTCCACATGATAGAAATATTTTAGTTAGAGGTTAGATTAATTATTATGGATAAGGTTAGTGTGATTAGAGACTTTAGAATGACTAATTTAGCCCCAACCAATTAGCCCTTTCCTAATACTCATAGAATAGGTTAGTGGAGGCATTTTGGACCTTACCATAATAGGACAAATAGCCCCATATGGCCAGCCACTTTGGGAGAGGATAGGCTCAAGTTCATTTCATTATTCTCATCCACACTCTCTCTATTGTTCTTCCCCAAATTCCTAGAGAGCAATCCCTAGCAATTTCTCCACCAAATCCTTTCATTTCGCCACCAAATCTTCTTCTTTCCTTCTCCATTCTAGCCAAGGAGGAAGCTACCCAAGTTTGGAAGGATTCGGAGCTCGTTCGTGTCCTTTTGGAATCTCTACGTGTCGGTGTCGCTCCGGGAAGGCTTTTCTTCGATTCGATCTACCGGGAGGTATAAATCCCTTCTCCTTTTCATTTCCTCATGCACATAGGTCTATTTTGAACCCATAGGAATGACCCCCATGGTTGTATCTCCATTTGTGTCCATTTCGTGTCCATTTGGAGGTCATAGGAGTGTCCTTTGTGTTGTGGTTGTGTCCATGTGGAAAAATCCCAAATTTGGACACACTATGTGTTGTTGTTATGTATGAATGAATTATTACATGTTTAATCTCATATTTTTGTATTGGAGATGTGTTCTATAGTGTCTCATATATATATATTAGTGTAGAGAGTGAGTTCTTGATATATTATGTTATATACTTGTGTTCTTTTGTCTCAAACTACCCAAATCCGTCATGATTTTTATCCACGTTTTTAATTTCAGCCCTAACTTAGAAATGTCATAACTTCTAGCTCAAAGCTCGGTTTAATCTTCCGTTTTTTTTAAAAGAAGCGTATTGAAGTTAGCTTTCCAAAAACATATATTAATAGGCCTAATTCCTTCTGTAACTTTCTGGAGAATTATTTGAGTGTCAGCTGTACGAAAGACAAACATGTTCTCGGTGTTTTTGCGATTTCGGGAGTTTCCGGAAACGAAAACGCGATCCGTTTGAAGTTTTGGAAAGCTAACACATAGATATATAACATACTTTAATCCTAGATTTTAATTCATGCTGAGATGGTACAGTATTGATTATTAGTAGGAGTTACTATTCGGCATATGCATTTTGTGCACCCTTGTGTGTAATATAATGTTCTATTTGATTTTAACCCATGTTAATGTATATACATTATGTAATTAAATAAAGAATGCAAGCATGAGTAAATGTTTAAATAAATGATGTATGGGGTGTAAGTATCCTATCTAATGTAAGCATGTATAAGTATGACTTGTGATGAATATGTAGGTTCCATAGTATGTAATGTATGGTGCATATAGTAGTGCAAGAGAATAAATGAATGATGAATGAATGAATGCAAGCATGAATATAATGTAATAATAGATGTAATGTATGCAATATACAAGTTAATGAGATGTAATGTTCTATGTTAACACAAATCCTATATTACCTCATGTACCCCTTACACTATGTAGACACTATCACACTTGACACTTTGTTCACTTACACTTTGACACTCTTTGATATGTATACACTATGTATGCCCATTTAACCCTCACTTGCCCCTTTGCCATGTTCACATACACACACATAGCCTCTTAAATAAGTATTTATGAATACAGTTAACTTAGCTATGTATGTATATTATATATATGTTAGCATATTGTGTTGTAATATATAAGTTTATATAACCATTTGAAATGCCATGATTATAGACCTAATGTTGAATACCAATATATGCATGTGTATATATGTGTAGACATATATAGTTTAATGTAATAGATTACCTAGTGTATATCCAATGTGAATTCTTGTCTATTTGAGTATTGAATAATTGCATGCTATATAGAGTTGGGTGTAGGTTGGCTTGTATAGCCTTGTATTGATGTGTGCTTGCTAGGATAGTCTTGGTTAGGCCTAGTAAGACTTGCTGGGTTAGGACATGACCTAGTTTGACTAGTGCAGTTGACCAGAGTTGACCAAGGGTTGACTTTGGCCTAGTTTGACCTAGATTTATGTAGAATACATTGTAGTGCTTTATATTACCCTTCTGGACATGTTGTGACTTGTGCTGTTCTAATTAGGAGCCAGACACCTCTCCTCGGATAGTATCTTTACCTTGGACATTCAGATATCAGGCGAGTACATTCTCTGATCGTTTTATACTTGTCACGAATTATATTCTCGCTCTAGATTACTTTTACTTGATGCTGTCACGTTATCATCACGGATTGGTACTATACGGATCTCTTCTTGGGATGTTACCCCCTTAGCGGGCGCATCGGATACTTTATGACATGTGTTTCATGTACATCATGTATTCCTTGCTTCTGCGTTATTCATGTACACTCATGTTCTCTCATGTTCTTACATGTACGTTCATTTACTCTCATGTTCTTTCATGTACGCTCATGTTTCCTCATGTGTTTCTTGTATAACCAAAACATCATGTCCGTAACGTAACTTGAATAGATCCTTGTGTATTGATTATGGATAGGGGTGAGTATAAATGGTCATGTGATTTACCTATCATGTACACTCTGTTACTTTTCATGTTTATCATGTACAACCTAAGCCAATTACATGCCATCTCGTACTCTAAATCACTAGTCACTTACAGTTCTTACTTATCATGTATATATATTTCCAGTTATCAAATATCTCTCATGTTTTCATGTACATCTTCTTACAGCGTTTCATGTATCTTATTCTATTGCCTGCTTTATATTTCTTGACATGATATGAACTGCATGAGATGTATTGTGCTCGCTCCTGTCCTGACTGGACTTGTTGATAAATTTTACAGATGGCCTGGGATTGCCTGCTAGCCTAGAGGAGACACAGTAGAGGTTGTTTAGATAGTTATTTCATTTTGTCGAGAGTTGTATTTACTTGTGGATTACTGTATTTGAGTTTTGAGATGTACTTCTGGATTTATGTATCTTAGACACTTAGACTTCTATCTCCTGTATCTCTTTTGGATTTCATGTTTTGTCTATCTTCCATTATGCTCTACCTTAGATGTGATTGAGTTTACATTCTGCTATATCACCCTCATTCGGGGAGTATAAACTGCTTAGCCTTATACTGTTAGATGCATGAGACCTAGGACAGCGTTCTACCGCCGACACTGCGACGTAGGCTGGGCGTTGTTACGTTCTCGTACCCTAACTCTAGGGTGCGGGTCGTGACACAAAGAAGGAAAAAGAAGAGTTTTGTCGAACATTAAAAGATTTAAAACTTCCTACAGGATTTTCCTCTAATTTGAGTAATTGTGTCACCACCCAGCCTCCCGAACTAAAGGGCTCAAATCACTTGACTATCATGTGATTATACAACACTTGCTTCCAGTATTGTTGAGACATAATTTTCATAAAGACAGGGACATAAGGATTGCAATTCAGAGGATTAGCTTATTTTTTAAAATTTTATGTGCCAAGGTGATCAATAAAGAAGAGCTTAGGCAAGCAAAGAAGGAATTGGTTGAGGCAATGTGTATTCTTGAAAAAGAATTTTCGCCTTCCTTCTTTGTTATAAGTGTGCACTTAATGGTTCATCTAGCTGATGAGGCCCTGACATGCGGAACGGTTGGATTTCGATGGATGTATCCATTTGAAAGGTACACTCTTATTGTTTTCTTCTATATTTAACTTTTAGTTTTAATTTATAGGTGATATAGATTATATATTCTTTTTTTCAACAGATTGATGAAGTGCTACAAAGAATATGTCCTTAATAAGTGATATATTGAAGGTTCGATAGCTGAAGCTTACCTTATAGACGAATCTATAATATATTGCATGGAGTATATGCCAAACTCGAGCACTTTTGGTTATAAGTCCAGTCGAGAAGACTGGCTGGATGAGAGTGTTGACTTCACAGATGAGAAACCCTTAGAAATATGGAGAGTTGTGGAGCTCAACCATGTTCTGTTTGATTAAGTGCGTAGATGGGTTCTCAATCGACTTACAGACTTGAGTGAATGGGAAGAGTATGTGTGCCTTTTCCTACAAGCTAAATAAGTTTTTTAATCATAATAATGTGCATAACGTAAATAATAAGTATTATAATAATACCATAATATGGATATCTGTATGACATACGTCTGGTAGTTCATGTAGAAAGTACAACCGGTATAAGCAATCCATTTCCATTCAGAATCGAAAAGGTGGTTCAACAAAAGAAAAAACAAAAACTAAGGAATTCATTTATTGGTTGTGTGATGAGGTAATATCTCATTTTTTCATGCGCTTATGTATTTGTGCACAAATTAAGTTTTTTTCTATGCAGTTATTGGATGCAGGGCAAACCGATACAACATTATGGAGATTAGCCAATGGTCCACAACATAAAGCTATGCGATTCAAAAAAATATCGTGTCAATGGTTTTGTATTTGCACCAAGTTCTTCCGATGAATGCCTGGTAACGCAAGATAGTGGGGTGTCTATGGAAGCATATTCAAATTTTGTTTCAAGTAGAACAGACAAAAACCCAAAGGAAGGGAAGATGACCTTTTATGGAATCGTTAGAGACATACTGGAGCTGGACTATATCGATTTCAAAAAAACTGTGTTCTATTATGATTGGGTTAAAGTGGAGGATTCTAAAAGTGGTTGTAAGTGTGATCCAATTTGGAATCAAGTAATGGTAAACTTGAAAAAGCTCAGGAATAAGGAAAGAGTTGAGGAGGATCCATTCATTTTAGCTCAAGAAGCAACATCAGTTTTTTATTCCGAAGATCAAAAGAATGATGGGTGGTATGTGGTTATAAATATTCCAAAAAGGTTAAATAAACAAGTTGATGCAGTAGACATTCCAACTGACTACCAATCTTGTTTGAACAACAATCCCAACTTGAGGAATTTATTGATGTTCGATGATTGAACTAAATCATACGTCAATCTTTTGTACTCCAGACTTTTTTGTGGTCAAATTATAATTTTCTTGTTTTCAACAATCTAATGTACTCTGACTTTATTTTATATATGCAACTTTCAATGACAAGGATAACTTTTTGTTATGATAATGACCCGGATATCCAAATTACTTACATATCTTCGATGTTTTTTGTATACATTCGTAATAACTTTAATAGCGTGATTCTTTTATATGCATTATTTGGTATCATCATAGTAATTTTTTATTTTAATGCTTCTATGAATAAACATGATACAAAGTTGTCCTTGAATGAATAAACAGACTTTCTTTCATTGTATGATGTCTTCGAGTGTTGCCGACACATCTAACCAGCAGGAAGAAGATCCCATATCAATGGAAGTCAATAAAAAGTCAACATCTAAGAAGAGCATTGAATTTAATCATCTTGGACAAGCAGTTGGACCCAACGCAACTCACTTTAAGAGTCAAGTTGGTAAATACGTGAAGACATATGTGCCTATCAGGTATATAAGTTGGCTACAAGTACCTAAGACCTACAAGGATGATGTTTGGAATGAGATAGTGGGGAGAATAACGAACATTCTATTGCTTTTCTATTACTGTTATATTGTTTATGTTTTCAGTAAAATCTTGATGTTCAGTTTTTCAGTTCAATATCTAGAATTTATACTTATGCTCTCATACACACACCCACACCACACTGCCCTTGACTGCACACAAATCCCTCAAAATATACACTGGTATCGCCCATTGATACATGCCTACACAGAGGAAGGAAAGAAGTGTGGCTGCTCTTGGCAGCATATCTCAGGGATAGGCCAATTGGCCTATGTTTCAAATTTGGTTTAGTACTTAAAACTGGTGGGGATATACGTATTACATATCTGAGGGATAGGCCAATTGGCTTAGTACTTAAAACTGGTGGGGATATACGTATTTCAAATTTGTTCTGCCTTCTTGTACAGGTCATACATTACATGTTCTGCACCTATCTTGGTCAGCCCTCATGTGACCTCCTTGAGTAGCAGTCATGACTTAATGTAGGACTCAATTAACTTACTGTGTTAGCCATCTTGGAGTCATCATTGGTGCCATTGATTTAGTTCCTAAGTTCAGTCTCCTCGAATTTGGTTAAAACTGGTTAAAACTGGTTTTAATGTTAAAACATGTTCAAAACCTAATTGATTTATTTCATGTTTCAAATTTGGTTAAAACTGGTGTTCAATGTTTGCTTTGGTACTTAAACTAGTTTTTAAAGTTTGCTTTGGTACTTCTCTGTTATTCTAATATGGATCCAAGGCTTTATCAAATTTGGCCATTGGTCAGAGGAAGGAAAGAAGTATGGCTGCTCTTGGCAGGCATATCTGAGGGATAGGCCAGTACATCTTTAGAGCACAATGATGTATCCTAATATGTTAGCATGTGGATCCAAGGCTTTATCAAATCCCTCTCATTACCTGTACTTTAGATGGGGATATACATATTACATATAAGAATGTAGGGAAGATATTGATCAGATATATGGAGCAGTGGTTCACACCAGACTTATCCTCCTATACATTGGTTCGATTTTACTTGTGTTTATTGCCATTCATTCACTGCACATACATGTATTCTCTACATTTCCAAATTAGTTGCAGCACATTTCTACCTTTTTATGTATAAGCTACTGTAATAGAGTATGTGAATTGTGCTTCGAGTGAGATGACATGTGCACTACTGTAATAGCGTATGTGCATAACCAATTGAGGATAATCCTAGAATTGAACTTGTGAACCCTTGGTCAACGTAAATGTTTTTACTAAATATTTCTCAATGCAGGAGTATCAAATTATTTTCATCTTTTGCTTATAGTAGTGCATTTCTCTCCCTTCTGGCTTGCTCCAGTCTCGGAAAGTTGCCATTTGTTCTATTGCTTAAATCCACATTTGAAACAATTTTACTGCTGTTTTAGTCTCTTCAGGACCTGGTGTATGGCTAATGTGAATTCCATTGTCTATAGAAGGCATGTTAGTGTCATTATCATCCTTCAGAAAGTTTGTAGTTGACATATCTTTATTTCTCTTTTAATAAAGCATTTTAATTGCAGGCAGAATTTGATATCCCAGGTTATCTCAGGAAAGATGTTGAAAGATCAATGCCAGATGCGTTCCGAAATCTAAAGCATACATTGAGAAAGGATCATTTGGATAAGCAACCAAATTTGGAGGCGAAAATGATGGCTATTCCAAATAGGATTAGAAATGAAGACTGGAAGCAATTTTGTATCAATGAATTTGATGATAAACAACTAAAAAGAAGAGCTATGGTCGTTGAAAGTAGAAAACATAGTGTGTATGGCCATACTGGGGGTCGTAAGAGCAGTGCAATGGTAGAGTATGAGATGGTAATTTCTTCTAGAACCAACATTAGCATTTTATAATTTTTGTATTTCCAATTTTAAGCTTACGCCTCAAAACTAATCCATGGTTTATCCAGAAGGCAAAGCGGAAAGATCCTACTATCCTTATTACACGGACTCAAGTGTGGATAAAAACTTATACGAGAAAGGATAGAACTACGCTACCTAGTGCTGAACCGTTTAGGGTGAGGTCACCTAAAACTTTGTTATCACCTTGCATTTAATTTAACGTTAGCTTTTCTTACAAATGATATTACAGAAATTAGTCAAAGAGAAACTTGTTGAATCCACACAAAGTGAAAACGATAACTGTCACTACCACATTTTTAGTTTGAGGGTATTTTATCATTTTCGGGGTTATTTGAATTTATTATAATTTATTTGATTTTATGGGAATTTTTAGAAATTATTTTGGAATTGTTTGAATGAGGGTTGACTAGGTTGACTTTGACTAGCAATGACCATGGTAGACTAACCTAGGAGCTAACCCTAGTTGAGTTTGGACTTGGTTAGGTTATGCAACCCTAGTTAGACTAGAGTTGATCCATGGTATGGTTATTTGACTTGAGTTAGACTTTTAAGTCATAAGCCATGACTTGTGATTAATCATTAAATCAATAACTAGCCATATTGGCCCAAAGCCCATTAACTAATGCCTAACCCTAACCCTAACACTTTATTGTCCAGCCACTACACCCATTGGGAACCCCCCTATAAGTATTCTCTTCCATTTAGGGCTAGCCTCTTTAGGAAAGAGCAAGTTTAGAAAGAGGTATTTTTCCAAACTCCAAAAATCCCTAGAAAATCCATTTTAACTCCTTTTTAATCCAAACAATTGCAATAGGTTCTAATTGATGTTTTCTTGCTGTTGGAATTGGTTATTCTCAGTTTTCTACCAATTTGAAGGAGTTTGGTGGCTTTTGGGAATCCTCATTCAAAGGGGTTTTTGTGTTAGAGAACACCATAGGTAAAATCCTAATCCACCTATTTAAATTTAGTTTTAATTGCATGGATGCCTAGCCCTAAGTATCCTGACCTTGTAGGAATAGGATTTGTAGGAATTTGTGTCCTGTACGTGTCCGTATCGGACACGTATCAGTGACAGCCATAGGTGTTTGACAAAATGTCTCAATGGACATTTCGTTCTGTTTTTGCAAACTTTTTGAATAGGAAAATGTATTTTAGTGTTGCTTACTCATTTCCATTGCTCTGAACTTGTATCGTGTTTGTGTCGTGTCGTTTGGATACTCGTGCACACGTTTTGGACACGCGCGCGCGCTGCTACAGTTCTTTCCTGCTACTCGGGGGCTGTAGCGGACACGACACTTGATGATTCGACACAAAATTTGGTGGACACTAGGGGGCATGCACTGACATCATGCCCCCAAAGTTTCATTGGGTTTTGTGGTCGAGTTGGAGAGAAATCAGTCGTGTACTGATTTCTCACTGATCTGTGCACAGTGAGTAATAAGCCACTGATACGACCTTATATCTTTGGACACGACACGCTAAGACCCAAAACAGGGTGACACACACCTAGCTGGACACTAGGCGTACCCACTGACACGTGCACGTGGCCCAGTTCGCATCGTGTCGAGTGCACGACACGCGTGCACCTGTGCACGACGCACTGTCTGTGTAATGTGTCTCAGTGCACTGTTTCGAGCATTTTTCGTTTTGGACACGGCTGTGTCCTCGTGGTGGACACTTGACACTTCCAGAGACACCTTCACACATAGTATTTACATTACCAACCATTTAATTATCATTTTAATTTGATTGTGTAGATCAATTCTCTAAATACCCTGTTTTCTGATATCCTACTTTAACTGTCCATTTTTTACTGTATCCAGAATTTCAAATTCGAGTTTTAGCAATCAATTTAACCCACTTGAATGCAATAGTTCACATGTTTAAGTGCCTAGTATGTTACACCTATATGTGTTTTACTTATGTGATGAATTTGGTTTGAATTGGTGAATGTTTGGGTTTGAAAATGGGGTTGAATAATGTGTGGACTGTTTTGTGAAAATCTGGGTTCATGAAAACCTGAGTTAGTAGGGGTTCAATGAGATGTTTTTCCTTTTATTCTAACTGAGTTTTGTTAAGTCTGAAATAGGTTCATGAAATGATTCCCTGTTTTTAAATACCTTAGATTATGGGGGTTCTAAAACTGATTTCCTGAACTTCATGTTGTTTAAGAACAAATCTGAGATATTAGTGTTTTGATTGGGGTTACTCTCTCACACTTTTCATGTGCACACTGTCCTCACATTTCTGTCACCTATCACTCACTGTTAACACATACACACACTTCACTGTTTTGCAATCTCCTACACACATTGTTCTCTCACCACCACACACAGACACTCACAAATCCAGTTATGCACACACACACACACACTAATTCCTGTCACACAGGGACAGCCCCCCCCCAACCATAGTTCACTCTTTCATTCACTCACTCTTCACACTCTATATTTTCTATCCCTCTCTATTGTATATAGATGTGTGTGTCTAAGGATTTAGATGTATAATGTAATGTATACATTAATATGTGAATCTATATATATAATATAAGTTTGTGTATTATATATAGGTATCTAAAATAGATACTTGAAATGGGTGTATAGGGTATCTATATATATATATATTAGTATCCTATATTATGTGTTTGTGTGTTTACTAAATGTATGTATTCTACATATATATATGTGTTATGTTTTAGATTACATAAATCAAGAGTATATTGTTTAGATATAGATTTGGCATGGTGTATGTGTTTGGGTTGGCCTATAGGCATGATATAGCCTATGGCCTGTGTATGCCTGTTTGACTAATAGGCCTAGATTGGGCTTGTATAGCTTTATTAGACCTAGAATAGACTTGATAGACTAGTGTAGACTTGTTTGACCTAGTTTGACCAAGAGTTGACTTTGGCCTAGTTTGACCTAGATTCATGTAGAATGTATTGTAGTATTTCATTTTACCATTCTGGACTTGTTGTGACTTGTGCTGTTCTAAATAGGAGCCAGACACCACTCCTCGGACAGTACTTTTCAGTTGGACACTCAGATACCAGGCGAGTACATTCTCTAATCATTTCATATCCTGTTAGAATTATTTTCCTGCTTTAGATTACTTTACTTGATGCTGTCACGTTGGTAACACGGATTAGTACTATATGGATCCATTCTTGAGATGTTATCCCCTCAGGGAGCATCGTATACTATATGTTCTGTGCGTTTCACTTACATGGTGTATCACTATGCTTCACGATTCTTCGATCACTTGTGACATGTACTCTCATGATCACAGAGTTTTCCCAGAATCACCCCATATATGGGTATTCCCAGAATCACCCCATTGTGGGCATTCCCAGAATCGCCCATTTATGGGCTATCCATGTATCACCCCTTGTGGGCCTTTGCATGGAATCATAACATAACCTGGCTGGATCCTTGTGTATTGATTGGGGGTACGGGGGAGTAGAAGTAAACATGTGAATAATATCCAAGTAGTGTAGTTCCCAGAATCACTCCATAGTATAGTTTCCAGAATCTCCTATGCCATTCACATGTTTATATTGTACTCTGACTCACTAGCCAGAGTTAGCTCTCTATTTACAGTATATATATTTCCATTACAGTTTCCTCTGTTTACATTCCATGCTTCTTTCAGTTTCCTGTATCTTACTCTATTGCATGTCTATATTTTCTAACATGCTATGATCTGTTGAGATGTATTGTGCTCGCTCCTGTCCTGACTGAACCTGTTAAAAATATTACAGAGGACGAGGAGGAGGCTGGTGTGGATACCTATTACGGTGCCACCTTAGATGAGATGTTGGACCTGGACCATCAGCAGGCCCCACTAGCTGTGGATGACACACCCTTAGACTAGGATGTTTTTATTTACAGTATGTCATGGATGATTGTATATATTTGATTCTGGGATTATGTATTATCCTAGACACTTAGACTCTCTGTTTGTACTTGGGATTTCCTTTCATTTCAGCAGTTTTATTTATCTATCAATCTGCTATGTTATTATCTGTTTTTCCTTGAGTTTTATATCATATCGTGCTTCTTCTTCCTTAGTTGTGATTGAGTCTACTTTTATCATGTCACCCCCATTCGGGGAGTATAAACTGTTTAAGCTTTATATTGTTAGATGTTGTGACCTAGGACAGCGTTCTACCGTCGACACAGCGGCGTAGGCTGGACGTACCCACGTCTCGTGCCCTTACTCTAGGGTGCGGGTCGTGACACGTTTTTAGTGGTGGCCCATGCAGGTCTAGACTAGAAGTGTAGTAGTATTCAAACTAGAGTATCACTACAGCCTGCAGTAGGATATAGGATATTACTTTTTAAGGTACTCAATCATATTAGGAAAATTCTTTTATTGCCATCTAAATCCTTATTGTCAGCTGATCCTTTTGAATTTTAATTGTCCGCCTTTGTTATATCGCTTCTTTCTCAGAAATTGATACTCTTGTGTGGTCTATCTTCAGGATGGTAGAGACTCGTTAGCAGTGTACCATTCATGGAGATGCTATAGAGGGATCTGCTACCTCTCAGCCAGTTCAGCAGAGACAGGAGACTGCAGCTCTTGCCACCTCTGTTCGTATTGACGCTCCAGCAGCAGCAGCAGGGGGTATGCCTCCACCGGCTGGGAGGCAGGACCCAGTCATCGCAGAGGAGCCCTTCCAGTAGCAGCCACCTGCAGGGACAGTTGATGCCGTTCAGCTGTTAGCTTTCTTCCGACAGTATATGGAGGGTCAGCAGACCCAGCAGCAGAGGCACACGGCAGAGCTCACTCGAGGCATTGAGCTGGCAGTGACCGCAGTGGAGAGAGTCATAGCTCAGCCAGCGGTAGCCCCGCAACCGCACCAGCCACGGGAGAAGGGCATCCAAGACTTCCAGAAGATGCACCCGAGGGACTTCCGAGGGACAGAGGGGATCTTGTATGCCGATGAGTGGATCGAGCATATGGAGGAGATCTTCAGGCTGGCTGAGATCCCGACGAGGCTCCAGATAGAGGCAGCGGCCAGCATGATGCAGGATCTGGCCCGTACTTGGTACCAGACCGACCCGAGGGTTGGCACAGCAGGACAGACTTGGGCAGCATTCAAGAAGCTGTTCAAGGAGAAGTTCTTTCCAGACGCAGCACTGGGAGCCCTCGAGACCTAGTTCGAGGCCCTAGTTCAGGGGAGCCAGTCCGTGGAGGAGTACGCAGGAGAGTTCTGCCGCCTGAGCAGATTTATAGAGGACTTGTCAGAGACGACGAAGGCCCGGTAGTTCCGGAAGGGCTTGGTAAAGGAGGTCAAGTCCTACACCAAGAACGCCCGCAGTACTACATTTGAAGAGATCCTGGTGGACGTACTAGCTGCAGAGGATGATCTTGAGCTTAGGCTCAAGAGGGGGCGAGACTTCCAGGGAGGCAGTGAAGAACAGTTTGGCAACTCTAGAGGGGGTGAATAGAGTTTATATAGAAAAATAGCCAATTAAAAATAACTCTTTCACCAATAATAAATAATCAGAGTAAAGTGCAGAAAATAAATAGAGCGCAAAAGAGCATACGCAAATACAGCGATTTTAACCTGGTTTCCCTCGTGGAGGACTAGTCCAGGCCTGAGAACTCTAGCTCAGGATTAAATCCACTATTTGTGAAATAGTAGTTTACAACCCGTGCCTTTACTTCAGAAGAGCACGTCAACTTCTAACAGAGGATCGCAGTGGCAATTTGCTTAGAATTGTCCAAGCGACTTCTTCAACTTTTGCACAAGAATCCTAACTGAGAGATGCTGAGCACTCGAGACTTAGGAGGCTTGTGGCTAGTAGATGGGAAGGATATGGCTTCTTTGAGCTTATAAGAGAGAAGAGAAGAGAAGATTGGATGGATTGGAATGAGAGAATTTATGCCCTATTTATAGTGTTTTTATAGGCAGAATTCGGCCAGAATTCGGGTAGGAAAATTCAAATATTTGGCCGTTGGACAACTAGCAACCAGCTAACCCTAAAATTAGGGTTCCTGATTTCTAGGAGATAGAGTTCGGCCCAAACTCTGTGTGGAGGCAGAGTTCGGCCCGAACTCTGTCTCCAGAGCACAGAGTGGTTCAAAGGGGACCATTTGGGAATTTCTGGTTTGGTGGAGCTTGGGATTTTTGGGTAGGCTATAGTCTAAGTTTCAAGAACTCAGCATGACTCAGATTACATTAGTCTAGACTCAAGGAAAGTGTAAAATACAGATTCGAATCAACTGAGATACGGAAGCTGAGCTGTCTTCTGTCTTGAGCTTAATGCAGACGTCATGTGTCGTATTGAATTATTACTGATATTATTTAGTCAATATTGTCAATATTTGGTTGACTGTGACTTTGTGTCAACAGGCAGCAGTAGCGGAGGACCGGCCAAGAGGTCGCACTTTCAGCAGCAGCACCAGCAGCACCACCAGCAGCAGAGGTTCCAGTCGCAGCAGTTTCAGCAGCCGAGGCACCAGCCAGTACAGCATCAGCAGCAGAGGGTGCAGTAGCAGGCACCGAGGCAGCAGGCCGCCACCTGTGCTTATTGCAAGAAGCCAGAACACGGGTGGAACGAGTGTAAGAAGAGGCTGGACAAGTGCCTGGTATGTGGCTTGGGAGATCACCAGATGAGGGAGTGTACCTTGACCACGGGACGAGCAGATCAGGGAGGAGGAGCCAGGACAGCAGCAGGCCAGCAGAGGGGACCAGCCCTGTCGACCCAGCAGCAGAGATTTGTTCAGCACCAGCATCAGGTCAGGAGAGGCCAGCCGGGGCGAGCTTTCGCCATGGCGGCTGAGGATGCAGAGGTGGTAGGAGAGCTGATTGCAGGTTTGATTCTCCTCGACTCCAGTCCAGCATTTGCATTATTCGATTCCGGTGCTTTGCATTGTTTCATATCAGTATCTTTTGTGATTAGACACAGTATCATAGCTGAATCGTTGCCTAGGACTTACAAGATCACGACCGGGGGTGGCATTATCCTCGTACGTGATGTTTGTAAGGGTCGGAGAGTTGTTTTGGGAGGCCGTAAGTTGGAGGTGAGCCTGCTCGTAATGCCATTGCCGAACTACGATATAGTACTCGGCATGGATTGGTTGAGCAGGCACCACGCCAGCATTGATTGCAGAGGGGGTAGAGTTCTCTTCAGAGCGCCGGGGGAGCTAGAGTTCGAGTACTCCAGACGTCAGGCGGATTAGAGCAGCAGAGTTTTCTGCGGAGTCTCGGTTGAGGAGCAGGCGATTCCATACCCCTTGATAGCAGAGTATATGGATGTTTTCCCAGAGGAGTTGCCGGGATTGCCACCAGACAGAGACATAGAGTTCTCGATAGACTTGGTTCCCGGAGCGGAACCCATCTCTCAGCATGTATATCGGGTAAACAACAGTGAGCTGGTGGAGCTAAAGAAGCAAGTAGATGAGCTGCAGGACAAGGGCTTCATCCGCTCAAGTTCGTCGCCATGGGGTGCACCAGTGTTGTTTGTGCCGAAGAAGGATGGGTCAGTACGGATGTGTATTGACTATAGGGCACTCAACAACCTCACGATCAAGAACCAATACCCACTGCCGCGGATCGACGATCTTGTTGACCAGTTGAGCGGAGCTCGGGTATTTTCCAAGATTGATCTGAGGTCGGGATATCACCAGGTGAAGGTAAAGAGGGAGAATATTCCCAAGACTGCTTTCAGGACGCGGTACGGGCAGTTCGAGTTTTTGGTTATGCCGTTTGGGCTAACCAATGCACCAGCAGTGTTTATGAACCTAATGAACAAGGTGTTCCACCAGTATCTGGATCAGTTTGTAGTGGTGTTCATAGACGACATCTTGGTGTATTCCAAGACTGAGGAGGAGCACGAGGAGCATCTGCGGATAGTGCTGGAGACTCACAGGAGGGAGCAGCTTTATGGGAAGCTCTCCAAGTGTGAGTTCTTCTTAGACCGGATGGACTTTTTAGGGCATATGGTGACTGGAGATGGTATCTCAGTTGACCCTAAGAAGATTGTAGCAGTTGAGGCATGGGCAGCGTCGATTTCAGTTGCAGTGATCAGGAGTTTCCTGGGGCTGGCAGGATATTATCGGAGATTTGTGCAGGATTTCTCCCGGGTTGCAGAGCCGTTGACTCGGTTGACCCGGAAGGATACTGAGTTTGTTCGGTCAGAGGAATGTCAGACAGCTTTTGATGAGTTAAAGAAGCGGCTTACGACAGCTCTGATTCTGACATTGCCTTCAGGATCAGGTGGATTCACTATTTATAGTGACGCTTCAGGGAAGGGGCTGGGTTGTGTCTTGCAGCAGCATGGGAAGGTGATTGCCTATGCTTCCAGGCAATTACGTCCCCACGAGAAGAACTACCCTACCCACGACCTGGAGCTGGCAGCGGTGATATTTGCTCTGAAGTTGTGGAAGCATTATCTGTATGGGGAGAGGGTGGAGATCTTCACAGATCACAAGAGCTTAAAGTATGTGTTCACTCAGAAGGAGTTAAACATGAGGCAGCGCAGATGGCTAGAGTTGATGAAGGACTTTGACATCCTACTTCAGTATCACCCAGGAAAGGCCAACGTGGTTGCCGATGCCTTGAGTAGGTATCCGACAGCCATGTGTTTGACCATGGATCGGCATTTGCTTGCAGACTTGGAGAGCCTTGGGATTGAGGTGATCGTGCCCGGGGTACAGATGCAGTTATGGGGGATGCAGATTCAGTCGGACTTGGTGGAGAGGATCAAGGCGACTCAGTTTGAGGACATTGCTCTGCGGTGTCTCCGAGAGCAGGTTCGAGCAAGATTGGTGGACGGCGAGTTTTCTCTTGCAGATGATGGTGCCTTGAGGCACGGTTCCAGATTATGTGTGCCCAGCGGAGAGCTCAGGGAGCAGGTTTTGCAGGAGGCCCACAGATCTCAGTACTCCATACACCCTGGTGCCAACAAGATGTACCGAGATCTAAGGGAGCATGTTTGGTGGTCCGGGATAAAGCGGGAGGTGGCTCGCTTCGTAGCTAGGTGCTTGGTCTGTCAGCAGGTCAAGGCGGAGAGGCAGAGGCCCGGTGGATTATTGCAGCCGCTGTACATTCCCGAGTGGAAATGGGAGCATATCACTATGGACTTCGTATCAGGATTGTCGCATACACTTGGAGGGAAAGACACGATTTGGGTCATCATTGACAGGTTGACCAAATCGGCCCACTTCTTGCTATTCAAGGTGGGTACATCTACAGAGAGGCTGGCAGAGATGTATATGCGGCAGATAGTCAGGATTCACGGAGTTCCGGTCAGCATCATCTCAGATCGGGATAGTCGATTTACTTCCTATTTTTGGAGGAGTCTGCAGATTAGCTTGGGCACTCAGCTCAAGTTTAGTACTGCATACCACCCCCAGACGGACGGACAGTCAGAGAGGACTATTCAGACACTTGAGGATATGCTGCAGATGTGCGTCTTGGACTTTAGAGGTTCCTGAGAGGATCATCTTCATTTGGTGGAGTTTGCTTACAACAACAGTTTCCAGGCCAGCATTGAGATGTCACCTTTCGAGGCTCTGTACGGGCGTAGGTGCCGTACACCCTTATCTTAGGATGATGTTGATGAGCAAGCTTTACTGGGGCCAGAGATGGTTGTTGACGTAGCCGAAAAGGTGAAGCTCATCAGGGACAGACTTCGCATAGCACAGGACAGACATCGGCACTGGACCGATAGCCACCGGAGGCCCTTGGAGTTTGAGGTACAGATTAGAGTAGGATTAGATTAGGTTTGATTGTTGTGTTTTATTAATCATGTTTGTTTATTAAAATTAATTGAGACCTTGCTTGTGATTAGGTCGGAGACCAGGGTTTCTTGAGGATATCTCCGACTCGTAGTACGATACGTTTTGGTGGAGGCGGGAAGCTTAGCCCGCGCTTCATCAGCCCTTTCGTCATCAGCGGGAGAGTCGGTGACGTGGCATACAGGCTAGACTTGCCACCTGCACTTGTGGGAGTCCATAATGTATTCCATGTATCACAGTTGAAACGGTACGTGGCTGACCCTAGCCATGTGCTCGATCATTCGGAGATTGAGGTTGGACCTTCTCTCAGCTATCCAGAGCAGCCGATGGAGATACTGGATCGACGGGAGAAGGTTCTGAGGAACCAGGTGATACCCTTGGTACGCGTCGCATGGAGGCATCATTCTCCCGGAGAGTCTACCTGGGAGCGGGAGGGTGAGATGCGCGAGCGTTACCATTATCTTTTTGGACCGTGAGGTATACTTTCTATCCTTCTCATCAGTTGCATTTCGCCTTTCAATTTCGAGGACAAAATTCTTTTAAGGAGGGTAGATTTGTCACTACCACATTTTTAGTTTAAGGGTATTTTTGCCATTTTGGGGGTTATTTAAATTTATTAGAATTTATTTGATTTTATGGGAATTTTTAGAATTTATTTTGGAATTGTTTGAATGAGGGTTGACTAGGTTGACTTTGACTAGCAATGACCATGGTAGACTAACCTAGGAGCTAACCCTAGTTGAGTTTGGACTTGGTTAGGTTATGCAACCCTAGTTAGACTAGAGTTGACCCATGGTATGGTTATTTGACTTGAGTTAGACTTTTAAGTCATAAGCCATGACTTGTGATTAATCATTAAATCAATAACTAGCCATATAGGCCCAAAGCCCATTAACTAATGCCTAAACCTAACCCTAACACTTTATTGTCCAGCCACTACACCCATTGGGAACCCTCCTATAAGTATTCTCTTCCATTTAGGGCTAGCCTCTTTAGGAAAGAGCAAGTTTAGAAAGAGGTATTTTTCCCAACTCCAAAAATCCCTAAAAAATCTATTTTAACTCCTTTTTAATCCAAACAATTGCAATAGGTTCTAATTGATGTTTTCTTGCTGTTGGAATTGGTTATTCTCAGTTTTCTACCAATTTGAAGGAGTTTGGTGGCTTTTGGGAATCCTCATTCAAAGGGGTTTTTGTGTTGGAGAACACCATAGGTAAAATCCTAATCCACCTATTTAAATTTGGTTTTAATTGCATGGATGCCTAGCCCTAAGTATCCTGACCTTGTAGGAATAGGATTTGTTGGAATTTGTGTCCTGTACGTGTCCGTATCGGATACGTATCAGTGACAGCCATAGGTGTTTGACGAAATGTCTCAATGGACATTTCGTTCTGTTTTTGCAAACTTTTTGAATAGGAAAATATATTTTAGTGTTGCTTACTCATTTCCATTGCTCTGAACTTGTATCGTGTTTGTGTCGTGTCGTTTGGACACTCATGCACACGTTTTGGACACGCGCGCGCGCTGCTACAGTTCTTCCCTACTACTCGGGGGCTGTAGCGGACACGACAGTTGATGATTCGACACAAAATTTGGTGGACACTAGGGGGCATGCACTAACATCATGCCCCCAAAGTTTTATTGGGTTTCGTGGTCGGGTTGGAGAGAAATCAGTCGTGCACTGATTTCTCACTGATCTGTGCACAGTGAGTAATAAGCCACTGATACGACATTATATCTTTGGACACGACACGCTAAGACCCAAAACAGGGTGACACACACATAGCTGGACACTAGGCATACCCACTGACACGTGCACGTGACCCAGTTCGTGCCGTATCGAGTGCACGACACGCATGCACCTGTGCACGACGCACTGTCTGTTTAATGTGTCTCAGTGCACTGTTTCGAGCATTTTTCGTTTTGGACACGGCTGTGTCCTCGTGGTGGACACTTGACACTTCCAGAGACACCTTCACACATAGTATTTACATTACCAACCATTTAATTATCATTTTAATTTGATTTTGTAGATCAATTCTCCAAATACCCAGTTTCCTGATATCCTACTTTAACTGTCCATTTTTTACTGTATCCAAAATTTCAAATTCGAGTTTTAGCAATCAATTTAACCCACTTGAATGCAATAGTTCACATGTTTAAGTGCCTAGTATGTTACACCTATATGTGTTTTACTTATGTGATGAATTTGGTTTGAATTAGTGAATGTTTGGGTTTGAAAATAGGGTTGAATAATGTATGGACTGTTTTGTGAAAATCTGGGTTCATGAAAACCTGAGTTAGTAGGGGTTCAATGAGATGTTTTTTCTTTTATTCTAACTGAGTTTTGTTAAGTCTGAAATAGGTTCATGAAATGATTCCCTGTTTTCAAATACCTGAGATTATGGGGGTTCTAAAACTGATTTCCTGAACTTCATGTTGTTTAAGAACAAATCTGAGATATTAGTGTTTTGATTGGGGTTACTCTCTCACACTTTTCATGTGCATACTGTCCTCACATTTCTGTCACCTATCACTCACTGTTAACACATACACATACTTCACTGTTTTGCAATCTCCTACACACATTGTTCTCTCACCACCACACACACACTCACAAATCCAGTTATGCACACACACACACACTAATTCCTGTCACACAGGGACAGCCCCCCCTCACTCACAGTTTGCTCTTTCATTCACTCACTCTTCACACTCTCTATTTTCTATCCCTCTCTATTGTATATAGATGTGTGTGTCTAAGGATTTAGATGTATAATGTAATGTATACATTAATATGTGAATCTATATATATAATATAAGTTTGTGTATTATATATAGGTATCTAAAATAGATACTTGAAATGGGTGTATAGGGTATGTATATATATATATATTAGTATCCTATATTATGTATATGTGTGTTTACTAAATGTATGTATTCTACATATATATATATGTGTTATGTTTTAGATTACATAAATCAAGAGTGTATTGTTTAGATATAGATTTGGCATGGTGTATGTGTTTGGGTTGGCCTATAGGCATGATATAGCCTATGGCCTGTGTATGCCTGTTTGACTAATAGGCCTAGATTGGGCTTGTATAGCTTTATTAGACCTAGAATAGACTTGATAGACTTGTTTGACCTAGTTTGACCAAGAGTTGACTTTGGCCTAGTTTGACCTAGATTCATGTAGAATGCATTGTAGTGTTTCATTTTACCATTCTGGACTTGTTGTGACTTGTGCTGTTCTAAATAGGAGCCAGACACCACTCCTCAGACAGTACTTTTTAGTTGGACACTCAGATACCAGGCGAGTACATTCTCTGATCATTTCATATCCTGTTAGAATTATTTTCCTGCTTTAGATTACTTTACTTGATGTTGTCACGTTGGTAACACGGATTAGTACTATATGGATCCATTCTTGAGATGTTATCCCCTCAGGCAGCATCGTATACTACATGTTCTGTGCGTTTGACTTACATGGTGTATCACTATGCTTCACGATTCTTCGATCACTTGTGACATGTACTCTCATGATCACAGAGTCTTCCCAGAATCACCCTATTTATGGGCATTCCCGGAATCACCCTATTGTGGGCATTCCCAGAATCACCCATTTATGGGCTATCCATGTATCACCCCTTGTGGGCCTTTGCATGGAATCATAACATAACCTAGCTGGATCCTTGTGTATTGATTGGAGGTACGGGGGAGTAGAAGTAAACATGTGAATAATATCCAAGTAGTGTAGTTCCCAGAATCACTCCATAGTATAGTTCCCAGAATCTCCTATGCCATTCACATGTTTATATTGTACTCTGACTCACTAGCCACAGTTAGCTCTCTATTTACAGTATATATATTTCCATTACAGTTTCCTCTGTTTACATTCCATGCTTCTTTTAGTTTCCTGTATCTTACTCTACTGCATGTCTATATTTTCTAACCTGCTATGATCTGTTGAGATGTATTGTGCTGCTCCTGTCCTGACTGGACCTGTTGAAAATATTTCAGAGGACGAGGAGGAGGCTGGTGTGGATACCTATTACGGTGCCACCTTAGATGAGATGTTGGACCTGGACCATCACCAGGCCCCACTAGCTGTGGATGACACACCCTTAGACTAGGATGTTTTTATTTATAGTATGTCATAGATGATTGTATATATTTGATTCTGGGATTATGTATTATCTTAGACACTTAGACTCTCTGTTTGTACTTGGGATTTCCTTTCATTTCAGCAGTTTCATTTATCTATCTATCTGCTATGTTATCATCTATTTTTTTGTCATGACCCGATCCCAACTAATTGGGTCGAACCGGATCATGCCCAGCCTGCACCGTTGTTGAGACGGCGGTAGTAAGCTGTTCAGTAGCAGGTAACCATACAACAACACTATATTTGTCACAACTCAAAATTCGGAAATTTAAAACTTTATTAAACTTTTACAATGAAATGAAAGATACAACTTAAACCATTTTCTACATACATCAAGAAGAAAAGAAAACTCTAGGCAAACAGCTCATCAGTCTCAAAATCCTCGTCTTGGGATCGCGGAACAAAGCCTCATCAGTGATACCTAAAATGTTGGGTCTCCAGTCAGGAGGGAGCAAAGTACAATTCATGCTAATTTAACAATTGAAATAATAATAGAATCATGCACTTTTAAACAATTTTGAAAATCAACTAAGCAGTTACAGTTTTAAAACAGTTACAGTTCCTGTGATGTGAATAGGCAATAAATATGATCGGCTTGGGTTGTACAGTTGTATCATATTGATACGATATGGCTTATCCCCGTGTGTATGAGGGGTAAGCTAACACAGTCAGTATACAGTTTTGGATGTGGTCATACTCATTACACTACTCCCCCAGTCCCCAATAGTTACAGTAGTTACAGTCAGTGCTCTCAGAGAGAGTTCCGTGTTGCATCGTGGTTTAAACTTGCATTAAAACAATTACTAAATAATTGTAAACTAACACAAAATGTACTTGCCTTTGTTTTATTGACTAGATTCGTTTGTTGATTCTGGGTTGATGCTAGTACAGTCCTCGCAACCCTACAATTGAGAATTTGACTTAGATTCCAGGTTTACCAACCTAGCTACGCTAGTTGAAATCTCTATTTGCGTCCTAGTCCAATTTTAGTTCTTTAATAACCAAACACAGAAAAGTACGATTATTTGGTGCGTTGATTTAATACGAGGGAAAAATGATCATTTTAACTTTGAATTCGGAAAACATTGTCGCTGCCAGGTTATTTTAGGAAAAACTTGGTAATTTTTATAAATATAAATATAAAGCTAATTTTCTTATTTACTGAGAAATACGTGACCTTTTAATTATTAATAAACTGGTCAATTTTTAAGTGAGAAAATATATTAATTAATTTTTATACGAAAATACTTTTTAATCATTTTAATCGTTAAATAGCAAAAACTCGAAAAACCAGAAAAGACAAGAAAACCTAAGCTATTACAGTTACAGACCACAGCCAGCTGGGCTTATGCCCATTACAATTTATTTACATAAATTGAAATAAGATAAGACTGACGTTAGTCCTAAACTGAAAATATTAAATAAAATTTAAACAGAAATTAAATATAAAAATAAAGTAAATCATAAGTCTCAGATATGGTCCGATCCTCATTTTTGGCTAATTGCTTCAACGTCCGGGCGGGGCCTGTTTTGTTTGCACTTAGCCGGGTCCATTGATCGATACGGTCGTCACCCCAAAATCAAATATCGAATAAATTCCGAAAATTATTTTAAATTCATTTTAAAAATAATTCAGGATTTACGAAAAAATCGGGCAGCATCTCCTCTGTTTTTGGTCAACCCAAAAACTGGGAAAATGGCACCGATAATTCCTGCAAGTCCCAAACCAGGGAAAAACCCGCATTTTATATATATATAATATCCACAACCAATCCACAGAATAATCGGGACGACCCGAAATAATTTCGGAAGTCCGATTCCTATCCACAAATCACAGAACGTTCCCGGAAAGATCTGGAAAACTAAAACATACCAAAAAAAACCATTCCCGAAATATTTCGGGAATGCAAAATAATCCACGGGACCTTCCCGAAAGTCCCGAAAAATTACGACGTCGCTAATACCGAATTCCCAAAGGGAACCGGGGACCATTTCATCATCGACAAATAATAATAAAATAGCGGAAAAGGGGGTTATACCTCGGATTACTCGGCTAGAGCTCTCAGTTGTAAAATAGAAAGAAAGAATAGTCCAGAACAGTGACAAATCTCCGAAATCAGTGCTGGAACAAGCGTTGTCGAAGCAACGTCGAGAAATATAGAGTCTAGGGCACGACAGAACCCACAGGGAAAACTCGCCAAATGGCAGCGAGCCAGAACACGCAAGGACGGTTGCCGAAGGAAGCTCGGCGGAGTGCTGTCCGGAGAAACGCGCTCGCGGGGAGCGGCGGACAGGGGCGCAGAGGGGGCGCGCCGGAGTCGGGGAAAGCGCGACCAGAGGTGGCGGAAGTGGGCGGCTGCAAGGGGAACGACCGGGAGGAAGGTCGGGGAAGCTCGGCGTGGTCGGCCGGACTTCGGGGAGAGGGGCGCTGGGCTCGGGGGCGAGGTCGCCGGAGGGAGTCGGCCGGGACAGCGGCTAGGGGAGCTGTCGGCGGTGGCGCCAAGGGCACGGGTGGCCGCGTGCGCCGGAGGGGAGGCGCTGGAGTGGGTCGGCCAAGGGTGGTCGACGGTCGGGCGGCGCCGAAAAGGGGGCGCGCTGGTCGGGGTCGTGCGGCCAGAGAGGGGCTGGCGCGGGCTTGGGTCGGCGTTGGCCGGACTTGGCCGCGAGCGTGGAGCTACGGTCGGCCGGAGTAGCTGGGCTTGGGGAAAAGAGGGTTTGGGAAGTTTGGGGGGTGTGAAGAGAAGTGGAGTAGGGGGTCCTGCTCTCTGTGAAGGAGAGAGTAAGTTTGGAGAAGGGGTTTTTGCTCTTCTGTGAAGAGAGTGGGGAAGAGAAGGGTTGGAGGAGATGGGGTTATATAGGGATAGGGAAAGAGATGTTATAGAAGGGGAAGCACAAGAGTTTCGACCGCTTGGAAGCCAAGGATCGGCTCCGGCCGTTTGGTAAGAGAAGAAGTTTATGAGTTTTGATAAGGAGTAATTATCTGTTGAAAGAACCAAGAGAACAAAAGAATTAAAAGAAAAAAATTAAATTTCTTCTCTTTATTATATCAACTAATGATATCAAAAAAAACAATATTTTCTTGGACTAGGACTTGGGTTCAGAAATAGGTCCGGGACTCGGAAATGGGTTCAGGTCTCGGGTCTAGACGGGTCAGAGTCAAAAATCAAACTCCAGAAAAATAATACTTTATTTTCTCAAAATATGGTTTTTTCCTAATTTATAGGTTTAATTTAAATATGAAATATGATTTAACCTAACTATTATAAATTCTAATCATAATATTTAATTAATTAAAATATACGATTTTTGACAAAAATTCCAGGATTCAAATAATTAACTAATTTAAATAATGAACTAAAAATTACGGGTTTCACAACCTTCCCTCCTTAAAAAATTTCGTCCTCGAAATTTAAATGCAGGGTAGGAGAATCAAACAGGTACGGGTACTACACCCGTAACTCAGGTCCAACAATAAGAATTTCCAAGGCAGTCGTGGATGAGACGGTTTAGGGACAAGTTTCAACTATGTCTCCATCCATGCAGAAAAATATATTTACGCGAACCAAGGTACACGTGGTTGATCAGACCATCATGCACCGGTTCTGATTAGACAATATATTAGTGGGTGCACCCAATAAAATACCGTCATGATCAAGCTTGACAAAAACATAGCTTGCAAAACTAGGCTAATTTAGCAGCATCAGTCAAGTTTAGAACGAAAAGATAAGAGTTATGTGATGGCTCAAATTCTAATCTTCTTCTCACCTCTGACTACACTTGCAACTGGTTTCTCTGGCTCTGAAAGGTTGAGTCCAATCTTCAGCTCTGAATTATCCAATATGGGACTCGGATCCGGAATGTAGCGTCTGAGCTGTGATACGTAGGGGACGTTGCACACTTTCAAGATTAGCTGATAGAGCTAACCGGTACGCTACTTCCAACTCGTCTTAAAACTTCAAATGGCCTGATGTACCTGGCTCAACTTTCATGCTCTGCTAACACTGATCGTTCCTCTGGTAGGAAGAAAATCTTCACAAAAGACGCTATCTCCTTCTTCAAACTCCACTGATTGACGATGCTAACTTGGTAGTTGTTGTAAGGAAACTCTACCAATTTTAAATGATCTTCTCCAAGACCCTCCAATTTCCAAAACACAAGATCTAACATATCTTCAGGAGTCTGGATTATCTTCTTTGATTGTCCGCCGGTTTGTACTCCATAAATCCGGTAGGGGTGCCTCTCATACAATACTGCCAACTTCTCGGTGAATAAACTAACCTTGAAGGGAATAAAGTGTGCTGACTTAGTCGGTCCACTATAATCCAATTGGTGCCCTTCCTTCCTTGGAAACAAGGCAATCCTGATACAAAATCCATCGTCATGTGCTCCCATTTCCACTCCGAAATGCCAAGCGGCTGCAATAGTCCTGCTGGTCTCTGTCTGCTAGCCTTCACTTATTGACAAATTTAAACATCTAGCAACATATCTGGCCACGTCTTTCTTTATTCCAAACCACCAAACAATGGTACGTACATTTCGTTACATTTTGTATGGAATACTGGTGCGCTTCTTACATTAGCTTGTTCTTCAGTTCGCCAGATAGTACACAAAATCTCGTACCATTCTTCAGAGCTCCATTGTTGGCGATTTGAGAAACCCTCAAGTGTTCCTGCCAACACTTAATCTCTAAGTTTGCAAAGTGTCTCGTCTTGAAACTGAGTCTCATTGACTTTGTCCATCAGACTCGAGCTCATTTGCAACTTCATCAACACTGAATCAGCATCCAGCTTCTTTCTTCCATTTCCAGGCAGTATAATCTCCAGTCTAAACTTCTCGATGTCTTCTAGTAGGTGCTGGTCCTTGGTTAAGAACATCGCCACTGGGTATCGACTAAGTATATCAGCGACCACATTAGCCCTACCCGGGTGGTAAAGCGGGTCGATGTTGAAATCCTTCATCAGCTTCAGCCATCTTCTTTGTCTAACATTCAGCTCTTTCTGAGTGAAGACATATTTCAGACTTTTGTAGTCCGTATATATTTTCACTCCCTTTCCATAAAAATCATGCTTCCATAGCTTCAAAGTAAAGATAATTGCAGCAAATTCCAAATTAGGTGTGGGATAATTCTTCTCATGAGTCTGTAGTTGCCTAGATGTGTAAGCAATTACTTTTCCATGTTGTTGAAGAACGTAACCCAGTCCTTTTCCAGAGGCATTACTGTAAATTGAGAAACCACCGGTTCCTGCGGGTAGCGCAAGGATTGGTGTAGTGGTAAGTCTCTTCTTCAGCTCCTCAATGCCGCCTGGCAATCTTTCGTCCAGATGAACTCTTCATTCTTCCAAGTGAGCTTCGCCATCGGCTCAGCAATCATGGCGAAATCCTTCACGAACTTCTGATAGTAGCCAGCCAAGTTCAAGAAACTTTCGAATTGAACTTGGCGTATACCACTTTTCAACTGCAGCTATCTTCCATCGAAATTTCTTCTCTTGACAACATGGCCAAAATCCACCTTGTCAAAGAAAATCTACGTTCAGATAACTTACCATAAAACTTCTTTTTCTTCAAAGTTTCCAGAACTTTCCTCATATGTTCTTCATGCTCTTCTTCAGTCTTCGAATATATCAGAATGTTATCTATGGAGAAGATAAACTGATTCAAATACTCATGAAAACTCTGTTCATGAGATTCATGAATACAGCAGGAGCATTTGTCAGTCCAACGTCATGACCAAAGAAAACTACCCATACTTGGTGCTGAACGCCGTCTTGAAAATGTCCTTCTTCCTGACTTTGATTTGATGGTAGTCAGATCTTAAGTCAAACTTCGAAACACCCTAACTCCACAAAAAAAGAGATCAAACAGATCCTCGATCCGGGCAGAGGGTACTTGTTCTTTAGTGTCTGGTAATCGATGCACATCCGTTGTTCCATCCTTCTTGGGCACAAACAAGATAGGTGTTCCCTAAGGTGAAGTTCCATCCTGAATAAATCCTAGAGCCTTCATTGATCTAGTCCTTCATCTTCTTGGCCTCATTCGGGTTGACTCTGTAACATCCCTTAGAAATAGGAAAAGAGCTGGGGACTAGGTCAATGGTGAATCCTATGTCTAGATCTGGGATAATCTGGAAAGACTATCAGGAAAACATCTGCCATAAAGGTGTAACTAAGAATTTTATTCATGTGGAGAATTACATCAAAAACTCTCATGATTGATCTAAGGGCATCCTGTTACAACTTCCAAAAATAGATAATGCTATTCAGCAGTCCTAGGTACTATTCTTCATGGTTCTGGCTCTTGCATGAGCAATCTTCAACTGCTTCATCTTCTATGAACCTCGAGTATGCATCATGCCTTATTGTAGGAGGCAGGGTCTGCTGGATAGGAAGAAAGTCCCTAGGTTGTGGCCTAACAGGTGTTGCTGGGATAGGTATTCTGGTATGATAGAAAAATAAGGGACAATCATTTACCCGATGTTCAGCAGATCCACATACCAAACATTTCTCCAATCTCTTACGACAAATATTGGCTTGGTGATCAGTCCTTTTACAGTAGTCACAAACCAATAGCTTCTTACGATATAACTGCCGGATAGGGCTCAAAATGTCTTCTAGATTCAGGGGTATCCCTCCTAGGGCGAGGTTCTGCTCCAACTTGGTTTAAGATAGCTAAGGCTACTTCAATGACGTTCTTCATGTCTTCTCTCGTGATATTCATCTGTTCCTGTTGGGCTTCATCTTGAGCTTTCTGGAACTCCATGATTACTTGAAATAGGGCAACCATTTGGGAGGTGTTTGCTGGTACTGGTGGAGCAACAGGAATGGGTACTTCCTCAAGGAAATATAACTCAGTTTGAGAAGAGGTAGGAATCGCCAGTGTAGTGAAAACTTCACTGGATGCATTATGGGGACGGTCAATCAGCTGCGAGGGAATAAACCCTGGACTTGGTTGAGGAGATGGGGTATGATCCGGAGATGACACCTCATCGCCAGCAGGATTGGTCTTGTCAATGGTCATTCTCTGGAAGGTTTAGGATGCAAACATAAGCAAGGTATCCTACCAGTCTATAATCAAACAAAAATATTTATTTATAATATATTTCGGTCCTATGTTGTGACAAATTGATGTTCTAGTGTTCTAGTTGTTTCTAAATATGTTTTCCTAAGTTGTTGTTCAGACCTGTATGGGCCACCACTAAAAACATGTCACGACCCGATCCTAACTAATTGGGTCGAACCAGATCATGCCCAGCCTGCACCGTTGTTGAGACGGCGGCAGTAAGCTGTTCAGTAGCAGGTAACCATACAACAACACTATATTTGTCACAACTCAAAATTCAGAAATTTAAAACTTTATTAAACTTTTACAATGAAATAAAAGATACAACTTAAACTATTTTCTACATACATCAAGAAGAAAAGAAAACTCTAGGCAAACAGCTCATCAGTCTCGAAATCCTCGTCTTGGGATCGCGGAACAAAGCCTCATCAGTGATACCTAAAATGTTGGGTCTCCAGTCAGGAGGGAGCAAAGTACAATTCATGCTAATTTAACAATTGAAATAATAATAGAATCATGCACTTTTAAACAATTTTGAAAATCAACTAAGCAGTTACAGTTTTAAAACAGTTACAGTTCCTGTGATGTGAATAGGCAATGAATATGATCGGCTTGGGTTGTACAGTTGTATCATATTGATACGATATGGCTTATCCCCGTGTGTATGAGGGGTAAGCTAACACAGTCAGTATACTGTTTTGGATGTGGTCATACTCATTACACTACTCCCCCAGTCCCTAATAGTTACAGTAGTTACAGTCAGTGCTCTCAGAGAGAGTTTCGTGTTGCATCGTGGTTTAAACTTGCATTAAAACGATTACTAAATAATTATAAACTAACATAAAATGTACTTGTCTTTGTTTTATTGACTGGATTCGTTTGTTGATTCTGGGTTGATGCTAGTACAGTCCTCGAAACCCTACAATTGAGAATTTGACTTAGATTCTAGGTTTACCAACCTAGTTACGCTAGTTGAAATCTCTATTTGCGTCCTAGTCCAATTTTAGTTCTTTAATAACCAAACACAGAAAAGTACGATTATTTGGTGCGTTGATTTAATACGAGGGAAAAATGATCATTTTAACTTTGAATTCGGAAAACATTGTCGCTGCCAGGTTATTTTAGGAAAAACTTGGTAATTTTTATAAATATAAATATAAAGCTAATTTTCTTATTTAGTGAGAAATACGTGACCTTTTAATTATTAATAAACTGGTCAATTTTTAAGTGAGAAAATATATTAATTAATTTTTATACGAAAATACTTTTTAATCATTTTAATCGTTAAATAGCAAAAACTCGAAAAACCAGAAAAGACAAGAAAACCTAAGCTATTACAGTTACAGACCACAGCCAGCTGGGCTTATGCCCATTACAATTTTTTTACATAAATTGAAATAAGATAAGACTGACGTTAGTCCTAAACTAAAAATATTAAATAAAATTTAAACAGAAATTAAATATAAAAATAAAGTAAATCATAAGTCTCAGATATGGTCTGTAGCTCCCCTTCCCAAAAATTTTGAAATATTTTATTATTATTTATTTAAATGGTGATATTTTTAGATTTTGTAAAAAAATTAATTATTGGCTTATTTAATTTCGTTACTATTATTATTATCATTATATTATTCTTATTATATTGTTAGTAGTATATATTTATGGGTGTAGATATATAGTTATATATATATATATATATAAAGAAAACAAGAGATAAATGAAAAAGAAAAGAAATAAGAAAAGAAGAAGGAAATGGTGGTGGTCTCTGTTATTATTATGTAGTATAATAGTGAATTGAATGGAAACGAATTGAATGTTTGAACTGAATTGGAATGAAATTTAATCCAATTCATTCTATATATTTGTTGCTAGTGCTGCAACAACATCACACGTGCAATGATGCACTCATCATACAACTTAGTCCAAGTTGTAGTTGGTTGCCATCAACTATAAACCCACAGTGCACGCCTCATTTCACTGATCACATATACCCTGGCCAACCGGTAGTGCCAATACGAAAAACTATTGATTGATCAATGGGACAAAACCCCCCCAACCGAATTAAACCCCAGCAGACCCAACCAAGGCTAAACTAGCTGAGCCGAGCCCAGCACTGCACGTACTCAAATTCGAGTTCACAACCAAGAACAAAGCAGAGACCCGTATATATAAACGAAACAGAGAGAGGATCTCTCTCGTAAACTCCGAAACCCTAAACACAACTCCGCCAACCACCATGCCGCGACCTCCCTCTCCCCTGGGCGCACCCCCGCGCGGCGCGCGCACCGCCGCGAGCCGCCGTCGGCCGGCGAACCGTGCGCAACAGCCGCGCGCGCCGACAGGTGAAACAGAGCAATAGCAGTAGCAGTCGCTGCGAGGCGGTTTTCGTGGCGAGTTCCTCGCCACCCCGCTCCACCATTTTCCGATCTACTTGAACAGGTTTGAACCCAATATATACGCCTTTAAGTTCCTTTAATCATTTTACATTTAGATGCCATAGATCGCCCGAGAAATCGACGCGAGGTTTAGCAAAAAACCTGGCAAAAACAGAATGAAATATCAGTCCAATCACCCACTTTTGAGGATCGTTTCCGATCAATCCAATCCCACATTAGAAAATCTATTTGAAGAGACTTTTAGACAACATATAGGTCTTCATCACCCTTTTTGCGGAATTTGAAATCATCGACTGAGCGTCGAAAAATCAAATCCCAAAGTTTCCCAAAAATCTGTTTTCAAAACATAAAAAAATTGTTCCACACGACGTCCGTCCCGCTATTTCGGGCGACGTGGTCGCGCACCGAAAGTATCAAAAGCTGCGTAACAGCTTCGTGGTCGTGTGGGCTCTGACGGAATTCAAATTGGTCGCGTGTGCGCGACGAATTCGACGCGTATCCGTCGGAATCGTCCCGTATCCGTCCAATGCAAATTCAGTCATAACTTTGTGCACGCTCGTCAGATCGAGACGAAACTTACGCCAACAGAACCGTATCATTTTTCTGGTCATGTATGCCAAGTTTGGTCCGATTCTGAGACAGTTAAAATCGACGTCGTTTTGCGGGCCCCACGGTCCCACTCAACGGACGATTTTGTGCACGGCCCGCCAGAATCCAACTCTGGACATACGGTTGGGTTCGTATCGGAAAACTGGATCCGTAGACATGCAGTTTGATGACGTTAGAGACCGTTGACTCTGGCACGCTTTTCGGTGCAAAGCGGGTCCAACGGCGGACATCGTTTTTGCCCGAAATTACCGTTTTGCCCCTGTGTCCAGAATTGGACTTAAGGACAGGCAATCCTAGCTAATTTGACTATTTTGAGAACGTTGGTAATATTTATTTCAGCATCCGGAGACTTCTGCATGTGTTGACTGATTGTGGCTCATTGAGTGGTATGGTATTTTGGTTTCTCCAACTAAGGACCTCAGGCAAGTGCACTTTCTGATTGCTTTTCGATTCATAGTAGTCTTTTCATTTCATGTCTATACATATATCTTGCTGCTTGTTGACACGCACGTCACACGGAGTAGTCGGAAGGGGAAATATCTTAGTATACATGTGGACTACCCAGAAATATCCCATGAGTCTATTCTTGAACGATAGCTGTTGCACACGACACGTGCAGTATGCCGGATTTTACCCCCTAGCCGTCCACATGGCGAAAGGATATTTCACACCACTTAGATAGATGTCTTTTATTAGCTTTTCCTTGTTTATTTCTCTATCGTGCTATGACATCACTTTATCTTACAGTTTTTATTTCTCATATGCTATTTTCATGTCTTGATAATTCTATTGCGTTTTGCACTGCCGTCGGTTTGTGTACTTGTTCCAATCCTGACTGGATAACCAACATTTTTCAGGTTTAGCCGCGATCACTCTTAGCACTGGGAGAACTTGGGTATGCTGAAGACAACCTAGAAATAGATAGCCATTGTATCATTTCATTAATTGTAAAACTTTGTATTTTTCCTTTAAATATAAATGTTGTAACTGTTGTAATAAATTTAGAAATGTAAATGAGCAGCAATGTGATATTTGAGCATTTATTTCTTGCGGGCTTGACAGCGTTCTACCGTCGACTCTGCGGCATAGGCTGGCTTGGACACGTCTCGTATCCGAAAACCGGGTGCGGGTCGTGACATGGTCCGATCCTCATTTTTGGCTAATTGCTTCAACGTCCGGGCGGGGCCGATTTCGTTTGCACTTAGCCGGGTCCATTGACCGATACGGTCGTCACCCCAAAATCAAATATCGAATAAATTCCGAAAATCATTTTAAATTCATTTTAAAAATAATTCAGGATTTACGAAAAAATCGGGCAACATCTCCTCTGTTTTTGGTCAACCCAAAAACTGGGAAAATGGTGCCGATAATTCCTGTAAGTCCCAAACCAGGGAAAAACCCTCATTTTATATATATAAAATATCCACAACCAATCCACAGAATAATCGGGACGACCCGAAATAATTTCGGAAGTCCGATTCCTATCCACAAATCACAGAACGTTCCCGGAAAGATCCGGAAAACTAAAACATACCAAAAAACCATTCCCGAAATATTTCGGAAATGCAAAATAATCCACGGGACCTTCCCGAAAGTCCCAAAAAATTATGACGTCGCTAATATCGAATTCCCAAAGGGAACCGGGGACCATTTCATCATCGACAAATAATAATAAAATAGCGGGACAGGGGGTTATACCTCGGATTGCTCGGCTAGAGCTCTCAGATGTAAAATAGAAAGAAAGAATAGTCCAGAACAGCGACAAATCTCCGAAATCAGCGCTGGAACCAGCGTTGTCGAAGCAACGCCGAGAAATACAGAGTCTAGGGCACGACAGAACCAACAAGGAAAACTCGCCAAATGGCAGCGAGCCAGAACACGCAAGGGCAGTTGCCGAGGGAAGCTCGGCAGAGTGCTGTCCGGAGAAACGCGCTCGCGGGGAGCGGCGGACAGGGGCGCAGAGGGGGCACACCGGAGTCGGGGAAAGCGCGACCAGAGGTGGCGGAAGCGGGCGGCTGCAAGGGGAACGGCCGGGAGGAAGGTCGGGGAAGCTCGGCGTGGTCGGCCGGACTTCGGGGAGAGGGGCGCTGGGCTCGGGGGCGAGGTCGCCGGAGGGAGTCGGCCGGGACAGCGGCTAGGGGAGCTGTCGACGGTGGCGCCAAAGGCGCGGGTGGCCGCGTGCGCCGGAGGGGAGGCGCTAGAGTGGGTCGGCCAAGGGTGGTCGACGGTCGGGCGGCACCGAAAAGGGGACGCGCTGGTCGGGGTCGCACGGCCAGAGAGGGGCTGGCGCGGGCTTGGGTCGGCGTTGGCCGGACTTGGCCGCGAGCGTGGAGCTGCGGTCGGCCGGAGTAGCTGGGCTTAGGGAAAAGAGGGTTTGGGAAGTTTGGGGGGTGTGAAGAGAAGTGGAGTAGGGGGTCCTGCTCTCTGTGAAGGAGAGAGTAAGTTTGGAGAAAGGGTTTTTGCTCTTCTGTGAAGAGAGTGGGGAAGAGAAGGGTTGGAGGAGATGGGGTTATATAGGGATAGGGAAAGAGATGTTACAGAAGGGGAAGCACAAGAGTTTCGACCGCTTGGAAGCCAAGGATCGGCTCCGGCCGTTTGGTAAGAGAAGAAGTTTATGAGTTTTGATAAGGAGTAATTATCTGTTGAAAGAACCAAGAGAACAAAAGAATTAAAAGAAAAAAATTAAATTTCTTCTCTTTATTATATCAACTAATGATTTCAAAAAAAAACAATATTTTCTTGGACTAGGACTTGGGTTCGGAAACAGGTCCGGGACTCGAAAATGGGTTCAGGTCTCGGGTCTAGACGGGTCAGAGTCAAAAATCAAACTCCAGAAAAATAATACTTTATTTTCTTAAAATATGGTTTTTTTCTAATTTATAGGTTTAATTTAAATATGAAATACGATTTAACCTAACTATTATAAATTCTAATCATAATATTTAATTAATTAAAATATACGATTTTTGACAAAAATTCCAGGATTCAAATAATTTACTAATTTAAATAATGAACTAAAAATTACGGGTTTCATATTTTCCTTGAGTTTTATATCATATCGTGCTTCTTCTTCCTTAGTTGTGATTGAGTCTACTTTTATCATGTCACCCCCATTCGGGGAGTATAAACTGTTTAAGCTTTATATTGTTAGATGTTGTGACCTAGGACAGCGTTCTACCGCCGACACTGCGGCGTAGGCTGGACGTACCCACGTCTCGTACCCTTACTCTAGGGTGCGGGTCGTGACAACAACAATAGCGTTCACCCTCTATCAATTGATAATGATCCTTTGACTCAAGTTTTTGGCAAGAAAGTGAAAGGATTGCCAGGTGTTGGGAGCTTTGTTTCTAAGAGAAAGTATGATGCTACCCTTCATGCTCATATCATGTACACAGAGGAAAAAGGCGAGAGGGAGGGTCTAAAAAAGAAGGTTGATGAGATGCAGACAAAGGTTAACTTTATTTTTTATTATTGTAAGGTGAGATAACCAACTTCTTATATGAAAGTATAAAAGATAATAACTACATGCCTATCATAATATGAAAATTCATATTCTTAATTTTTTTTATTGTACCACAGTCACAGATTGGTGGGCCACCAGCAACTATTCCCCAGTCTACTGGTGGGTCATCAACACACGTGCCTATGCCCCATGCAGGTGGGTCATCATCACCCATTCCTATGTCCCAGGCAGATGGGACAACAACACCCGTACTCCAAAAACTGCAAGCAACTATTGGGAAATCAATACCCACGCCTCCAATGATGATAAACAATGCACGTGGGCCATCTTTGGGCAAAAGGGAAAAGGATTCAACGACTTCGGCAAGCACTGAACCAACTCCCATGGCAAGGTTGTGTGAATTGTTTGATTGGAATTGGAATTGTGTTGCAGTTGCAAAAGAAGTAATTGATCCAATACATCGAGGTAATTGTCATAATTATCAACTAGACCCTCAATATGAAATGAAGGTGAGCATGTCTGTTCGAAAGATTTTTTCCGCGAAGCTCTACAAAGAAACTCCCGATGCAAAAACAATTAAAGAAGTAGGAGTTGGCGAATTTCTTGTGTGGCCCAAATCACACATCAAATTTATGGAAGCATTAGTTTGTGAGTATTTTTCTTATGATGCTTTTTCAATGATTAAAAATACATGAATTGATTACCTTTCTTGTTTGTTTGTTTGTTTGTCGATTGATTTCATGATGTGCCTATGGAACAAGACTTCTTTCCTACAAAATTGATATCTTAATAAATAGCAATACTAGCAACTTGTTTCTCATTTTCAATTATGATCGCTTAGATAGAATTCATTTTGCATGGCATATTTTTAGATTTTTACTATCCTTAATGTCTACTAATATAGCTATTTTGTTTCGTAGGACCTTTAGTGATTAAAATTATGATTCCTTTAGAAGAAATTGGGACATACAAAGAAGTCCTCCGGATATCCAAGTAAAGTGTTACTACTTAATTTATTGAGAAAGAGAACTGGCTAAGTCAAGCTCTAATTACTGCTTCTAATTAGAATGGCATTTACTAAACTCTCTAGGGGATAATATCCCCAATTTTGGCATTTTTTTTCTTTTCTTTGTGTGTCTCATTAAATGAATAAGTTTTTGTGGTCAAATTATTTTGTCATGATTTTAGACAATATTTGAAATGTCTGCAGGTTATCACATTTTTGCTTACTCGGTAATCTCCGTTCCAGGCCTTCGATTACTAACAAGAACGTCAAGTGTCAGAGAAGAGATTAGTCTATGCTGCTCAAAGTGTTTTCACATATCTCGAACATTACTTTAGCATGATAGTTTAGTAAAGTTGTATTAACAATGCAGCTTTAACATGAACTATTTTGTATGTACTTGTACGTGCTGTGGTCGGAAGTTCGTTTACTTTCGTTTAAATGAGTTACATTAAAAATCTTAAGATTGCAACATATTGTCAATTGTTACTTTGTTACAAACTTTCTTAGATTTTCTTGAAATGTAGCATAACCACTTATATTGTAATATGTTCTCTATATGTTATTTAGATTTTTTTTCCTGAAGTAGGAGCAGAATTTATGTCCTTCAAAAAATCAAACGATTTTTAGCCATTCCACTAATTGGTGCAAAAAAAAATTTTGAATTTTTTGGTTAGGAACGCTTTGCTACAGGAACACTTTTTGGTCGTTACTGTGAATGGGAAATATATATATTCTAAAACGCTTTGTTAGGAACACATTTATGGTGTTCCAACATTGGAACATTTTTTTGCCGTTCCAGTTAACGTAGTAGAAACCAGCATGAAACACTTTATTAGGCACGCAAATGTGGTGTTCCAAATTTGGAACATAACTAAAGCGTTCCAATATGTATATGTTGGAACGCTTTTATTCCGTTCCAATATGCGTTTATTAGAACGCTTTAATTCCGTTCCAAAATGTGTTTATTGGAACGCTTTAGTTCCATTCCAAGGAATTTGGCAGCCCAAAAATAGGCACACAATATAGGCGTTCCAAAAATTATTTGTCCGTTCCAACAGGCTTATTTTGGTGTATTGATATTATTTATTATTAATAACTGTTATAAACGAAAGGCTTTTATAATTAAAATGGCAAACTTAAAAAATTTTGGTACGATAGCAAGAATAATTTTTATATATATTATTTTGAAACTATAAAAATATAAAAATATTTTTCTAAAAAAATTATGTACGCTCGTACATATTCGTACTCGTCGAGCAATTACAAAAAATAAAATTTTGCACGCGACGTACAATACAACTACGCAACTTACAAATACAAAATAATAATCAGTACCAAATTTATTTTTTTTAAAAAATAGTAGAAATTTAGGGGTTTTACACAGGTTCTGATGACCTAGAGCCATGCGCCTAGAGCTATGCGCCCAGGCTCTGATGACCCGTTCTATGCGCCCACATCCAGGAGGGCCCGGCATGCTGCCAGGACTTCAGAAAAGCAGGCGCCCAAGGGCATGCTCCAGGGTCTATGCTCCCACAGCAAAAAGACAGACCCTACCGCGTATAGCACGGGGCTGTCTTCAAGGTCATCATGGAACTTAGGTGTGGGGGTTGTCCCTACACATGAACTAAGTCCGGATGCGCCAACTCCCCTTACAAACCCATATGCAAAGCTCGGTGATGCATGTGATACGAGTTTTAAGGCAAAACTCCCTTCCGCCGATTTACGCGACATGATAAATCATAGGCATAAAGCGAGAGAGGATACTGTAATTCATGGCGTACATCTGTGCACCAATATTGTCTTCAATTGTTGCTGCTCCACAGCAACGAAGGTGCCTCCGAGGCAGTCCATGTTTCAACGACTGCAGCACTCTGATGATGTAAAGTCGCTATGTGTTTCATCAAACATGGCTTCATGGGGTCCTTCTTACGGGAGCCCTAATCAAAGAAGGTGGACCACTAACCAAACTTTTTCTCTCAGTTCTGCGAACAGAAGAAGAAGAAGAAGAAGTCTGCCAACAAATAGCCAGCGAGCTGTTACATCTAAAGGTGTCTATATGGGTACTCGGTCAAGGACGAGATTCCGTATAGATGACGAGGACTCCCAAGCTGGGGGTGATGGTCCTTCAGATGGGGGTAGTATTCCCACGAAATCTGAAGCAGACGACCTTCACACCGGGGGTAGCCTTCCAGATGATGATGATCTCTTCGAGTCCGACGGTGACTATCTACCTCCCCTACCTGAAGACGAGGGTCTTTTCAACTCAGAGACAGATAGTATCAGCACCAGTTGTACTGTCTCCTCTATTCATCCTCGTATGTTATCTGCGTACATGGCAGATGGAGAGAGACCTGAAGAAGCAAGTGATCAGACCAACAAGCGGCTAGAGAGTCTTGAAACGGCATTTGCCACGATCACTGATATGCTTACCAACATCATGGCAGTCCAAACTGCTGGGGCTATTCCTCCACCTCAACCGAACATCTCTGCACACACTAGTCTGGTTCATAGCAACAACCCTCCTTCACTACAAAAGGAGTATCATTCCATTGTGCCTCCTCCAAATCCCATAAATGCTGGGGGTGGTCCTTCGCCAACGACACTTGACAACTGTACAGCAGCCGTTTTTCAACATTTGCTCAATCAGCAGGATGTAATTGATTCTCTTATTGCCCGTCTCGATACCATCTCACACAAAGACGAGCTTCAGAAGATGGGGATATCTCAACCTTATCTTCCTGAATAGGAGAATGCTACTTGCCCTCCTAACTACAAGCCACTGACGCTAAATTCATTTGACGGAAGGACTTCTCCTCGCCAACACATGACATACTTCAACATGCAGACTCTGTACTTACCAAGGGACGATCCGTTCTTGTCAAAGCTATTTATTAGCACCTTACAGGGGGTAGCTTTTGAATGGTTCTGCAATCTGCCTGACGGTTGCATTAATTCCTTTAAAGACTTGGAGAGGTTATTCCTCAACAGGTTTTATGAGAGTGGCATGCATGTTAGTATGTCCACCCTTATCGAGACCAAGCAAAGGAGGAGTGAGTCTGTTATTGCTTTCATCGAACGCTTCAGGCGACTAGCATTGAAGATGTCCTTCAGTATACCAGACTCAGAGCTTATGGATACTTGTCAACATAACTTCCTTCCTATAGCGAAGTTCTGTCTGGGTATACATAAGTATGATACATGGCCCGCTTTCATCGGGGCTGCTGATGTTGCTGAAAATGATGTCCCTAATCTGGAATTACTGGGGTTGAAGACAACCAAATCTGAAGACAAAAGCAAGCACCCCCAAACTATCCCTGTCCGTGGGGGTAAAGGGAAAGAAGTCTTGAAGGTCGACACTTCCAAGGGAGCTTCCAATTTTCAGGGTGCTCCTGACAAACCCAAGGAGACTTTCTCCTTTGACGAAGATAATGATATTACCATTTTTCATACATTGATGAAGGGTAATAAACTAATATTGCCTCCACCACGATGTCCTGCGGAGGCGAACCAACTCAATGATCCCAAGTACTGTCTTTATCATCAGTACGTGCACCATCCTACCAAGGATTGCATCATCCTGAAGAAGAAGATACAGCAGCTTATCGACAGCCAAGTTATCAACCTCGAAGCTGAAGACAAGGTCGTATCTTCTAACATGATCCCTCTTCAATTTGGTGACTTTCCTCCCACAGAAGTCCCAGACGGCGTAGTCCAAATCCCCAAAGTAGTAATGGAAGTCGTCAAACTGCCGCCAGCTCGCGACTCAACATCAATATTGGTGCCACTCATGACAGAACATGGTGAGATCATGTGGGTCCATCCAAACCTTGTGCAAGAAATAACGCAGGGGCTGGTGTCTTCCAAAGAAAAGAGGGGCAAGAAATACAAATCATGTCATATGGTATCTTCTCCCATTTACGAAGTTCTATCTGGCGAGACGCGATCTGGAAAGACTTACCTACGGACTTATGACCCTGCACAAGAAGATGCGGCACCTTCTCAAGCTCCTGCTGCCCTCACAAGTTCAGAAGCTGGTCCATCTAAGTCCTCAACTATCGACAAAGCTAAGCAGAAAAAGACGTGATTTAACAAGTCTCTAAAGGCACCAACTTGCCGATATCGATCCTTTTAAGGGTATTGAAGCCTACTATGGAGATTCGGTACTTTACCAATCTTAGTCCTCTAAGGATGACGGCAACGAAGCTGACGATGAAGCTGAAGTGAGTTCATCCGCCAGTGACGGTCCCCTGGTTATCCGAATCAAAGGACGTACTACTCCAAAAAGTACTTTAAAGCCTCTCACAATCTGGGTCAAAAAGAAGAATCATGATATTTTCAAACCATTGACCATCACTCTCCACAAAACAACTCGGGTAGAAACTGCTGAAGTCCGTCCTTCCAATCCTGACAAGATACCCTATGTGGTGAACTTAATCAAGTATGTGACTCCTATTCTGGACAATGATCCTCTCAATGAGTATATCAATACTCAAAATAATGTACCTTTAGTGGATGATGTTATCCCTGAAGCAGAAATTGTATATTTTCTAAGTAAAGGTTTATCTTTGAATTACTCCGATGTCTACCAATCTGTAAACCAGTACATAGATACATTGTACGCCCTAGAGCATGGCATAGGACCACATCTCTACATGCCGGTCACGATGCCTAGCCTAAAGGAAAAAGACTGGCCAGAAGATACCCACTACTTCATCGTTCCATCTAGAAAGAAGGGTAAAGAATTGATCATCTTCGGTCAAATAATTGGCGAAAGAAAGTTCGTTCTGGACTTTACTACTCCCAATCGCAACACTAAAGCTGACTATGATTCAGAAAAAATACAACTTTACCGATGTAGTTGGCAGGCCAAGAATATCATCCAGAATATGGGATATGATATAAAAAGCGACCAGGGACTAAACTACGGTCCAGGGCGACGATTGCCAATACGTCACTTTGCTCCTCCCGGCAAACCCGAGAACTATTATCAACAAAACGGTGTTGGTTTGGGTTACGTTACTCCTCCAACAACTCCTGAAGGATCAGACGTCGAAGTGGATCATTGTTCTTATTCTTCTGATTCCTGCCTCTGGGATTCAGACTCCAGCATTGGAGACATGTTTAAAACAACTTTATCCGTCAACATGGTGTCAGTTGACAAAATTGCAGAAGATGTCCAATCAATCGAGCTCGAACAATGGGCTCAGAAGATGGATACCAGGTGGGAGTTATATTTCGAACAACGTGAACCACCTACTGAAGACAAAGTCGTCCAAGTTAACTTGGGAGATGAATCATCTCTTAAACCAATCTTTATCAGTAAAAGTCTGTCTGGTGAAGAACGACAATCTCTTATACAGCTTATAAGTGAATATATTATCGTCTTTTCATGGAGCTATGAAGACATGCCAGGCTTGGACCCTAAAGTTGCTATGCACCGCCTAAATATCTTATCTAAAGCTAAGCCAGTGAAGCAGCAGCAACAGCGGTTCCGACCTGATATCATGGAGGCCATCGAGAGTGAAGTCAAAAAGCTTATTTCAAGTGGGTTCATTCACAAAGAACAACACCCTGACTGGGTCGCTAACATTGTTCCAGTCATAAAAAACAACGGTAAAGTTCGAGTCTGTATCGATTACCGTGATTTGAACTCAGCATGCCCGAAAGATGAGTTCCCTCTACCGACCACCGACGTAATGATGGACAATACTTGCGACTTCGAGCGGATGTCCTTCATGGATGGGTTTTCAGGCTACAACCAGATCAAGATGTTTCCCGATGATAAGAAACACACATTTTTCAAACACCGTTGGGGGTATACTGCTATATGGTGATGCCCTTCGGATTGAAAAATGAAGGAGCGACATACCAGCGAGCTATGAACACAATTTTTTGCGATTATTTGTGCAAAATAGTGGAATGCTACATAGACAATATCGCAGTTAAAAGTCGTCTCAAGGGCAACCACCTCCAAGATTTGAGAACGATGTTCGAACTAATGCGTGCACACCAACTCAAGATAAATCCAACCAAGTCTTTTCTGGAAGTCTCCAGCGGCAAGTTCCTTGGTTTTGTTATCACTTTAAAGGGTATACATCTTGACCCGGAGAAAGTGAAAGCTATCCTCGATATGCATCCTCCAAAAAATCTTAAAGAGCTACGCGGACTTCAAGAAAGGCTAGCCTACATCAGACGATTCATTTCAAATCTTTCTGGAAGGTGTCAACCGTTTGCTCAGCTCATGAAGAAAGGAGTATCTTTCGTCTGGACCGAACAATGTCAACGCGCATTTGACGACATCAAGAAGTATCTCACAAGCCCCCCAGTATTGGTGGCTCCGAAAATTGGAAAGCCTTTCTTGTTATATGTCTGCGCTATGGATCATTCCCTTAGTGTCCTATTAGCTCAGAAGAATGAAGGCGGCAATGAACAGGCAATCTACTACCTCAGCCGTACGATGGTGGATGCCGAGCTTGTAGGAACGAAGTTGTAAAGTAGAATACTCTAGAGGAGGGTGAATAGAGTAGGCAGCAAAATATTGCTAATTAAAAACTTGTTAGCAGTTAGATCACAGAAATAATATCAATAAACACAAAGTAATAACTGTAAAAGAAAAGCGATCATAAGGCAAACGCAAACACAGCAATTTATACTGGTTTCCCTCTTATGATGACTAGTCCAGTCGGAAGAACTCCAGCTTCCAGTTGAATCCACTATTGGAAAATCCCGCAAGTTTTTATACGAAGTCCTTGCAACTTCTACAGACGCGAGCTTTGATAGGAAGAACTTGACCAACTTCAGTTTTAAAGAGTCTTTCTTCAATCAAGCCTCTGATTATAATTTCTCTGAAATCTTCTAGACCGTACGGTACCGACAAATTGACTAGAGAATTGTAACTGGCTTGGGATTTGAAAATGAAAGCTTTTTAGAAAATTCTTTGGAAAGAAACATAAGCTTAGAAGAGAAGCGATAAAAGTGAATGAGTGATTTGAAATGATCAGAATTCCTCTCTATTTATAGTTTTTCCAAGGACAGAACTCTGGCAGAATTCGGGCAGAATTCGGACAGAACTTTATGTAACAATCCGCAACTGAAGGGAGACCAAGTTCAAAAATCCAACATTCACATAATGTTCACTAACCGAACTCTGGCCGAGTTCTGTCAGGGTTGGTCAGGAATATTTAAGAAATATTTTTGGGCTTTTTGAAATCCTTCAGAAGCTTTTGTAAATAAGAAATGTTTTTCAAAACATAGGTCATTTTTTAAAACAATTTTGGATAGCCTATTTGCCAGTATGACTTGGTGTACAATGTATTCCTAGACTCAATAAAAGTAAAAAATTATATTACATAAAGAAATACAGTCTCGAGTGGCAAACAAAGCTTCAGTCTTGAACTGAGTAGATATCCAATCTTGATCAGTATCCAAGTGTCCAAAACGTCTTGAGTAACCATCCGTATATCGAGACAGAGTTTGATCAATTATTAAAATCAGGTTTGACCATGACCAATGGGCCAACAATCTCCCACATTTTGATAATTGACAAACCTTGACCGATATAACATCTTCGGTCTTTATCAAAACAAATTGTACCGATATAATGTACCAAAAAAATTGTTCTACCGAGATAATGTGCCAAAAAATTGTTTATGTAGATTGTTCATATCCTGTATTCTTAAAGATCGAAGATGTTAGATCTTATTTCTCCCTCGTTGTCACTTGGCAAAATAATTGCAAAAGAGAAAGCTCTCCCGTAATATATGCATAAGTAACAATCAGTGAAGGAACACAAAATATAGATATATAAAAAAATTATCACAGGCATGGTATAAATGTTACAGACATTAAAGAAATGTGATAAGCAAAAATATATCACAGGCAGTTTAAATGGAAGCATAATAAAAGATAATGCTATGAGAAAAATGCTAAACTGAATAAAAATATGCTGAAGAAAGCATATAACATATTCATCAGACAAAAGTAACAAAGGAAATGATAACCACATAAATAATAAGAGTACTGATACTTACTTGGAATGTCGGAGCATTTCCAAGTAAACAAAGACAATAATCAAAGTCTCAAAAGTACGACAACTAGACAGAATGTTTAAATCACATATCATCCTCATCATCATCATCATCATCATCATCATCATCTGCAGTGCCAACATGTCCACCATGTCCGGATGGACCTGCTCCAGATGTGCCAGCTCCAGAGGTGTGTAGAGTAGTACCCGAGCTATGGTACCAATTATAAGCATTCTTTGGCTGGAACAGAGAATGGACCGCCTCATCCTCAATGCGGTAACCAGAAACAATAGAGTCTCTAGGAAGAGAACTCGCAGAATGACCCGTCTGAGCAAATCGGAGATCAGCAAATGAGTTGGCAATAGCCTGGAACCGAGTCACGTCACGAAACTCATGTTCCCGAGAAGTGTCAACAAAGAAAGTCTACAAATCCGAGAGGTGCTGATGGATACCCTCAAAAGTCATAGGGTAGGTCTGAGGAGGAACAGGTGCAGTAGGAGCAGGTGCAGGAGGTGTAGGAGCAGTGGCAATGCTACGACGAGAAAGTTTAAGAAACTTGGGCTCGGGGTCCAGAGCGCAAGTGGATAAATCGATATCAAAATGCTGAAAAATATGAGGGATAAGCATCGCATAAGAGAGATTGCGGTCTCTTCCGCGACATCTATCCATCATCTAGATGATAGTCTTAGGGGCAGAAAAAGGAATCCCTTTGAGAATATGATATAGGGCAGAAAGCTCTAGTGCAGTGACATCATCTTTCGAAGTAGATTTCAGAAGAATAGTGGAATAGATGATACGATGTAACACATAGTTAAACAAGTTCAAGTTATTGGCCTTGAACTTTCTAGGATGAGCACGTGCTGGCGCACAAAGCTCATTCTTGAAACTAACAAGAGTCGTGCCCTCGGGAAAGTCGAAGTCGGTGATGTCATCGAGCGGGGCACCTTCGTTTGGAATACCAAGGATTTCTGCTAGCTATACATCATCGAACTCGATATCGATCCCACCAACACGAGTTCTTACGGTAAAAGTGTCTAATACGAAGTTACAGTAGAATAGTCGAAGGGCATTAGTAGCTATAGGGAATTGTTGGGTAACGAGACGGTATAACCCTAATGCCTCAAACAAAGGATGATGATCTGGAATTATAGTCCATTTGATCGGAGCGCCTGTACATATTGTACGCATAGCAAAGTCGGCATACCATAGCAAAGCTTGGTCATGAGTTTTGAAGTAAAACTCATCCGACACGCCGTCACCCGATTGGACCGGGGAAAAGTGTGAATCCGTGTTCGGATCGGAAGATGATGCCTCTTTACTGGCATTAGTCTTCTTTCTCTTGAAAGGATTGAATCCCTTAGGCAATCTTTCCCAAAACTAGATAACCCTAAGAATTTAAAAGTGGAGGAAAGAAGGAGTTATACCTTTCGAGAATCAAGTATGTTGTAGAGGACGTGATTCTCCACACGAATCCAAATTTTGGATGGATTTCTCTACGTATATTAGAAGAAAATGAGTGGAGAAAAGCTAGGGTTTGGGGGGTCCTTCGGCTGCTGTTGCTGCTGTGATGATATAATCTGGAAGAGATGAAGAGGAGGAGGCCTCGGGTTCTAACTTAAAAACTTACAGCACCAATAGAACTCTGGCCAAATTCGGACCAAACTCGGGCCGAATTCACCTAGGGTTCTCCTGGGTTTTTAAAATAAAATTTGTGGGCCACATCCTTTTCATCAACTCATTTCAAATATTTAATTCAAAGTTTAGTAATTTTAAACTTCAAATAATATAATTAAGATTATTTTATAAATTAGCTTTCGTTACTCAGCGTTTGTTTCAGATTAGCTGTAGGAGTACTGTCCCAGCTAACGGGAGTTCACCGGGGAATAATTAAGTACCACTTCGCTTCGACCGTAGTCGTAGTGACAGACAGACTCTTTGTAGGCTTGTCTCAAAAACAGTTATTGAGTATTGAAAAGATTAATTAATAAAACAAAATTAATTAATATTATTGACATTTAAAATTCCTAATTCTCGACGTAAATAATTGAAACGATCTTCCGCTAGAGGTTTTGTAAAAATATCAGCCAATTGATTTTGTGTGTCTATGTGTACAAGGTCTATATCTCCATTCTGTTGATGATCTCTAAGAAAATGATGTTGAATCTCGATATGCTTAGTACGGGAATGAAATACTGGATTCTTAGTCAAATTAATAGAACTAGTATTATCACAGAAAATGGGTATGTATATAAAATATAATCTAAAGTCTTCTAAAGTTTGCTTCAACCACAAATTTGTGCACAACAACGTCCTGCAATATACTCAGCCTCAGTTGTTGATAATACGACAGAATTTTGCTTCTTGCTAAACTAAGATACTAGGACTTTTCTTAGGAAATGACATGTGCCGCTGGTACTTTTTCTATCCACTTTACATCCGATAAAATCAGCATCAGAATAACCGGTTAGGTCAAATGACGTGGTTTTAGGATACCATAAGCCGACAGAAGAAGTACCTTTAAGGTATCGAAAGATACGCTTAACTGCGCACAGATGTGATTCCTTAGAATTGGCTTGAAAACATGCACACAAGCAAACACTAAACATAATATCAGGTCGACTAGCAGTTAAGTACAGTAAGCTACCGATCATACCTCGATACTTACATATGTCGACGGGTTTGCCTTGTTCATCAATATCAAGCTTAGTTGAAGTCGCCATTGGAGTGCTAAGTGGTTTGACTGCTTTCAGGTCGAACTTCTTTAATAAATCTTTTATGTACTTTGCTTGATTTATGAACGTCCCATTGTTGGATTGTTTGATTTGCAGTCCGAGAAAGAATTTTAGCTCTTCCATCATGCTCATCTCAAACTCATTCTACATACACTTTGAAAAATCTTGACAAAGAGATTCATCAGTGGATCCAAAAATAATATCATCTATATAGATTTGAATCAAAAGAAGATTGTTATTCAAAGATTTTATAAACAGTGTAGTGTCAATCTTTCCCTTTGAAAAACCATTGTCAAGTAGAAAAGAGCTTAGACGATCGTACCAAGCACGAGGGGCTTGTTTCAAACTGTATAAGGCTTTCTTCAACATAAAAACATAATTAGGATTTTTGAAATCAGTAAAACCTGGAGGTTGAGCTATATAAACTTCTTCTTTTATAAAACCATTTAAAAATGCGCTTTTAACATCCAATTAAAATAATTTGAAATTATGAAAATATGCAAATGCACATAACACGTGAATGGATTCTAATCTCGCAACTGGAGTGTATAAGTCTCATCGTAGTCGATACCTTCTTCTTGATTGTATCATTGAGCTACGAGTCGAGCCTTATTATGAGTCACTAAACCATTCTCGTTCAGTTTGTTTCGGAATACCCAACGGGTGCCAATGACCGGATGATCAATGGGCTTGGAAATAAGTTCCCAAACTTGATTCCGTTCGAATTGGTTTAATTCCTCTTGCATAGCATCTAACCAAAAATTATAACTACATGCTTCTTCAATGTTTTTGGGTTCAAGCTGTGAAATAAAAGCAACACAAGAAGCTATATCTTTATTAGAGGAACGAGTACTTACACCCTTGGTAATCTCACCAATTACCAAGTCCTTTGGATGATCTGCCAAGAATCTTATCTCTTTTGGCATATCCTCAGGATTGCTGGTTCTGGCTTCTGGTTCTGTATGTGATTTGCTTGAAGGTTCTGCATCTTTGTGTGAAGGTTTTGTAATAGTTATACTTGGTGTACTTACGTCTTCATTATCGTCATCGACTGAATGTTGATTTAGTTCATCAAACTTGACATTAATTGATTCTTCGATGATCATGGTTCTCTTATTGAAGACTCTGTACCCTTTGCTCTTTGTAGCATAACCTAAAAAGATACCATCATCGACATTTTCATCAAATTTACTCAGGTTGTCTTTAGAATTAAGAATAAAGCATTTACAACCAAATATCTTGAAATATGAAACAGTGGGTGTTCTATCAAACCATAACTCATAGGGAGTCTTCTTCGATATAGGTCGAATCAGAACCCTATTGAGAATATAGCATGCTGTATTGACAGCTTCATTCCAAAAGTATCTAGGTAGACTAAACTGGTTCAACATTACTCTAGCCATTTCAGATAGAGTCCTGTTCTTACGTTCTACAACTCCATTTTGTTGTGGAATCATAGGGCAGGAAAACTCATACAAATAACCATGTGTGTCACAGAATTGCTTGAACTATGCATTCTCAAATTCGCCGCCATGATCACTACGAATACGAGTAATCATGAAACCTTTTTTCATTCTGTACTTTCTTCTTACAAAAGGTGACGAATTCTGACAAAGCATCGTTCTTGCGTGCAAAAAAATATACCCATATGTATCTTGAGAAATCATCTACAATGACAAATGTATATAACTTACCACCTAGACTAAAAATTCTACTAGGTCCAAATAAATCTACATGCAATAATTATAGAGGTCTAGTGGTACTTACAGCATTCTTAGACTTAAAGGCAGATCGGGTAGCTTTGTTCTTTTCACATTCGCTACATACCGTATCCTTCTTAAAAGATATGTCCGGTAAGCCGCGTACCAACTTTTTTGTGGATAGTTTTGAAATTGTGTCCATGTTTGCATGACCGAGTCTTATATGTTATAGTTAACTCTCAATGCTCTTGGCCATCAAGCATCTACCTGCTTTGTTAGCATCTTCTAACAGATAGAAAACATATATGTTGTCTTCCCTGATACCTTCAAAGATAGTACTACCAGTTGAGCTATCAACTATAGTACATTTGTCTTTGACAAAGTTAATGCCATAACCGTGATCAGCTAAAAGGCTTATGCTGAGCAGATTATGTTTTAACTCGGTAACTAGACAGACATCTTTAATCACAAGATAGGAAGCCTTACCAATGTCACCGATGTCGATTATGTACCCTCTTAAATTATTACCGAAGGAGACGTATCCTTCTTTATTCTTCTTCGACAGTATTATGAATAATGATGCATCACCGGTCATGTGCCATAAGCAACCGCTGTCGAGGATCCATTTGCTTCTAGCATGTGAAGGACGTCCCACCTACAAAATAGTTTACAGGTGAAACTCTTGGTACCCATTTCTTGTAGGGTCCTGATATGTTAGTCTTTGGTATCCATGCATAAACATTTAAATCTACTAACTTTTTGATTCTACATGCAGAGGATATATGACCAATGAGACCACAATAATAACATTTTGCATGTTGAGTGTTGAAAGTAGTGTGAGGTGCATGATAGGTTTTGGTTTTCTAGTATAGAAAAATGTATGCCTATTAGTCTTCTTGGACAGTGGTTTGGTATGGTTTGGTCTGACAGTGTTTGGTTTGGGTGTGTTCCGATGATTCGATAATTGACACGTATTAGAATAGGAAGCAACAACTTCAGGCCATTTTCCTAAACTAATTTCCAATTTTTTGGAGGTGTCATATAATCTAGGGTAGTCAGATGTAAGTGTTTCCATTCTGACTTGTGCACACTGGAGATTCTTTCTCTCCTTAGATAGGTCTTCCTTTAGCTGGTTGATAGTTTGGTCTTTTTCTTCGGATAACTTGGTAGTCTCGTGTAACAATAGCTTAATAGAAGAAAGCTCACCAGACTCAATAGAAGAAACATTATTTCTAACATCAGCTAGTTTGTCGGTAAGTCTTCCTATCTCACCTTTGTACTCTTTAAGTACCTTCTTAGAGGTTTCATATTTACTACGCGGTTTCCTGTAGTCATTTAACAGGTCACTGAAAGCCTCTCCTAGTTGCTCAAAGGTGAAATCATCATAAGGATCAAACAGAGGATTAGTGGTTACCTGATCGCAAGCCATCAAGCATATATTTGTAGCGCCATCCGATTGTTCGTCTTTTGATTCGCTAGCTTCGCTCTTATGCCATATGTTTGTATTGGCGTACATTCTTGATGTAGATCTCTTCAGGTAGCTTTTGTCATATTTGCTGCTTTTTCTTATTGATGATGATGTTGTTGGACAATCTTTCTTCATATTTTCTTTCTTCTTACATCCGTAGCAAATAAGATCTTTCTCGTTGTTGTTGCTGTTGCTGTCTTTTGTTCTTCTGTTGAATCTCATGAACTTCTTGAATTTTCTTACTAGAAGAGCTTGATCTTCAGAGTCAGAGTCGTTGTCGTCAGAATCATCTTCGACAGTTCTTCTATGTTGAGTCTTGAAAGCGATCGACTTCACTGACTTCTTCTTTGGTGTAGCATCTTCAAAGTCTTGAAGTTCCAACTCGTGAGTGAGTAGCTTATCCATGAGGTTTCCAGAGACATTGTTGAGAGGTCGTTTCCTTCAATGATTTTTGTAGCCTTTGGAATCCAGTTCTTCGTAAGAGCTCATAGAAGTTTACGAATCTTCTCATGGTTACTGTATTCTTTGCCTAATAAAGACAAATGATTTACAATATCCAGGAATCTCGTAAACATCTGAGTGATGGATTCATTTGGCTTTATCTTGAACGCCTCGTACTCTTGAGTAAGTCTGCTGATCTTTGACTCAAGCGTTAATAGCACGTGCGTCAAGACTGGCCTTTTTCTTTTCATCCTTAGTATATTTATCATAGGATTTATCAACTAAAACACCCTCAACAGTAATATGATGAGGCTTTTTGTAGCCATCAATAACTATAGACTATAAGTCAAAATCAAGAGATTTTAAGAAAAAACTCATCCGTGTTTTCCAATCAATGTAGTTTGTACCGTCAAACAGTGGAGGTCTGTTTGTGGCTTGGCCTTCACTTGTAAATTTTACAGTTGCCATGTGTAATGACATGATCTATATAACAATTAAATATAACTGCAATTTTACCTTGCTTTACCTGTATAACTCGCTTTGATACCAATTGTAGGAACAAAGTCATAAAGCAGAATACTCTAGAGGGGGTGAATAGAGTAGGCAGTAGAATATTGCTAATTAAAAACTTGTTAGCAGTTAGATCACAAAAATAATATCAATAAACACAAAATAATAACTGTAAAAGAAAAGAGATCAGAAGGCAAACGCAAACACGGCAATTTATACTAGTTTTCCTCTTGTGAGGACTAGTCCAGTCAGAAGAACTCTAGCTTCCAGTTGAATCCACTATTGGAAAATTCTACAAGTTTTCATACGAAGTCCTTGCAACTTCTACAGACGCGAGCTTTGATACGAAGAACTCGACCAACTTCAGTTTTGAAGAGTCTTTCTTCAATCAAGCCTCTGATTACAATTTCTCTGAAATCTTCTAGACCGTACCGTACAGGCAAATTGACTAGAGAATTGTAACTGGCTTAGAATTTGAAAATGAAAGCTTTTTAGAAAACTCTTCGAAAAGAAACGTAAGCTTAGAAGAGAAAAGATGAAAGTGAATGAGTGATTTGAAATGATCAAAATTCCTCTCTATTTATAGTTTTTCCAAAGACAGAACTCTGGCAGAATTCGGACAGAACTCTATGTAACAATCCGCAACTGAAGGGAAACCAAGTTCAAAAATCCAACGTTCACTAACCGAACTCTGGCCGAACTCTGGCCGAGTTCTGCCAGGGTTTGTCAGGAATATTTTAAGAAAATATTTTTGGGCTTTTTAAAATCCTTCAGAAGCTTTTGTAAATAAGAGATATTTATCAAAACATAGGTTATTTTTGAAAAATCTATTGATAGCCTATTTGCCAGTACGACTTGGAGTACAATGTATTCCTAGACTCAATAAAAGTATAAATTATATTGCATAAAGAAATACAATCTCGAGTGGCAAAGAAAGCTTCAGTCTTGAACTGAGTAGATATCCAATCTTGATCAGTGTCCAAGTGTCCAAAACGTCTTGAGTAACCATCCGTATATCGAGACAGAGTTTGATCAATTATTAAAATCAGGTTTGACCGTGACCAATGGGCCAACAGAGCACAGATACACACCTGTGGAAAAGGAATGTCTCGTACTGGTATTTGCTATCCAGAAGACACGTTACTATGTGTCTGGGCAGACTATCCACATCATATCTAAAGTCAATCCTCTCAGAATACTCATGACTAAACCGGGTTCTCTTAATTTTGATTTAGCTACATGGGCAATGCTGTTGACTCCATACGATATGTTGTTCGTCCCTCAGAAGGCAGTAAAAGGCCAAGCATTAGCTGATTTCTTAGCAGCTCATCCGGTGCCAGAATCTTCCAAACTCTACGATGAAATTCCGGATAAAGTAGTGGAGTCTAACACCGCAACTGAGGAAATCCCCATTTGGCGAATGTTCTTTGACGGTGCATCAAGAACATGACCTAAAGGAAATATTTTGGCCGGAGTAGGCATCGTGCTTGTGTCACCCGACCATTTGGTTATACACCGTGCATATTCTCTTATGGAACCTTGCACCAACAACGTGGTCGAATATAATGCCCTACTAATCGGCCTTCAATTGGCAAAACAACTGGGAGTTGACTATCTAGAAGCTTACGGTGATTCTAAGCTAATAGTCAGTCAGGTCTGAGGGGATTATGAAGTTCATCACGAAGATCTCATCCCATATCACAAAGCGACAATCGAATTGGGTTCTACTTTTGCTGGATTCTTTATCGAACACGTGCCTCGATTACAGAATATAGAAGCAGATGCTTTAGCCGATCTTGTTGCTTCCTTGACCGTCCCTACCAATACTCAGTATTCGATCACAGTGTCTGGTCGAGAGTTATTCTGTATGAAAGATACCTTACATATTCAGCACAGTTATGCAACAGAAACAAACGTCGATGTTAAAGACTGAAGATTTCCTTTCATAGATTATGCTGTCTATGGAATCCTCCCTGAGGACCCAAAGGAAGCAGTGTCTGACCAAAGGCGATCCCTCAGATTTTACTATGATACAGCTACCAAAATGCTGTGCCGACGCTCTTACGACGGACTACTGTTATGATGTTTATCAGACACTGAAGCCAAATATACACTCCGTGAGGCTCACGACAGAATTTGTGGTGCACATCAACCAGGCCCCAAATTACAAGATCGCCTCAAACGAATGGGTTATTATTGGCCCAAGATGATAACAGATGTTGTTGAATATGCAAAGAAGTGTAGGGCTTATCAGTTTCACGTCGATTTTATCCATCAACCTTCGGAGTTTCTACACCCGACGGCGGCATCTTAGACTTTTGAAGCCTGGGGTATAGACGTCATCGGCCCAATCAGCCCGCCATCCTCCAGAGGACATCGGTTTATCCTAGCTATAACCGATTATTTCTCTAAATGGGCAAAAGCTATACCGCTCATCGAAGTAAAGACATCAAACATGATCTGTTTCGTCAAACATCACGTTATCTACCGCTTCGGCCTACCTCGTAGGATCATCCAGGATAATGGTCCATAATTCGCGAGCCATGTATTCTATCGGTTCTACGATAAGAATCAAATTAAGAATGTAGCCTCTACTGCTTACAATCCAGCGGCTAATGGATTAGCAGAAGCCTTCAATAAGACTATCATCAAACTTTTCAAGAAGTTTGTGCCTTCAAACAAGCGCGATTGGAATGAAAAGCTCGGCAAATGTCTCTGGGCCTATCGTACAATGGTCCGGACTCCAGCAGGCAGTACACCATTCTCTCTGGTTTATGGAAGTAAAGCAGTTCTTCCCCTAGAAATCCAGATTCTCTCTCTTCGAGTAGCCTTAACCAGTGAGTTGACTGCCGAAGAAAGTTACCGTCTGTGACTACAAGAGCTGGAAGCGCTAGACGAGAAACGCTTATTAGCTCAACAGCGTATTGAGCTATACCAAATACGCCTTTCCAGAGCCTTTAATAAAAAGGTGAATGAAAGAATCTTTCAAGTTGGTGATCTGGTCTTATCAGTGAGAAGACCAATGGTCATGAGGCACAAGATAAAAGAAAAATTCCAGCCTAAATGGGAAGGTCCTTTCGTTATAGAATCAGTGTATTATAACGGTGCGTATCGACTAACCAAGTCTGATGGTGACTTGCTCATGATGTCGATCAACGGCAAGTTCCTGAAGAAATATTATGTGTAACCTTCATGTACAGCGTTCACATATACCCTATTTTAATCATGTAAATGTACAGTACAATGTTTATGTGATTCAAAAAAATCATCTAACTATTATCCGTATTTCAAGAGTCTTGGATACGCCATGGATAATAGGTCCTCTAAAATGATTCCCCAATAGAGTTATTTTCGTTTTGGACTCTGCCCAAACTTGGTCTTACGAAAACAGTCACGTCTATATTACCTCTGAACTGTTTTTCGATAATTATTTTCCCAGTAGGATAATTAAGAAATGTTTTGCCACGTCTATATAACCTTTAAGCAAAACATTCGTCAAAGATCATCACGTCCATATTACCTCTGAATTATCCACTCCTACCTAATGTTATATATCCGTCCACGTCCATATTACCTCTGGTCAGATATAGAACATCCTCTGCTACAGTGTCCTCATTACCTCTACTAGCAGTTTCTTTCAACTTATTACCTATGTTCGAGAATCTTGAACATAATACTGATAATAAGTCCACATCAAATTTTTCAACGAAATACCTACCGAAAATATCCCTTCGTTAAAGATAATCACGTCCATATGACCTCTGAATTATTTACTGACTCCTATTTAAATGTTATATACCCGTCCACGTCCATATTACCTCTGGTCGAGGTATAAAACATTCTCTGCTATTACGTCCACATTACCTCTATTAGCAGCTTCTTTCAACTTTTTATCTATATTCAAGAATCTTGAATATAAAACGGGTAATGAGTCCACATCTAATTTCCCAGCGGAATACCCACCAGAAATATCCTTACTACGTCCACATTACCTCTAGTTCTGATATTTCACAAACTTTATTCATGAATTTTGAAAGTCTAAAGATTCTTTATTTAAAATGTCTATCAAAAGATAGAGAAAAGAAAAAGATACAAGAGTCTTGACGGCTAATTGAGCCTATTACAAAAGGAGATCTAAGGGATACACAACCGATTGATGCTATCCCTTAGAGCCATAATCTCGGTCTCGAATTTGGCAGTAGCACGACGACGCGCTTCTTTCTGTCGGGCAGCTTCATCCTGGAAGGGGATCAGTTTCACGTGCTCTCCCTCCAACTTTATCACCTGTTCTTTTAATTGGTCTAAAGTTGTGGCAGTCACGGCAGCCTGAACCGAATAATCCTCTTATTCAGACACAACTGTCCTCAAGCTGGCCTCCAGTTGGGCAACCTCATTTTTGATCTGTATGATATGATTATATTTCTCAGTGATTTGGACAGCCAGCTTATTCTTCGAAGCAACATGAGCCTCACTCACGATGATAAACTGCTCATACTGATCAGCCAATTCGCTGATCTCTTGAGCAAGAACATCCTTCCTGGCCTGGAATGTAGCCTCCTCCTCTGCGAGAGCCACGACTAAAGCCTCATCTTCTTCACGAAACAGCGACGTCAGGCTTCGTTGTTTGGCTTTCCTGAGTTTAGCCACGCAGTCCTCCAAGTCATTCAGAATCTTCCTCAGACCATTAGCCCGCTCCTCGTAGCCGGTGATGCTCTCAAGGGCCGCTACTTGACATTCAGCAACGGCATTCACAGGACCAAAAGTGACATTTTGGTTCAGAACTTCAGGAAGCTTTACTTTCAGGATAGAATAGAAAGCTTTGACGACTTCCTGGGCCATCTCGTCATCTTCGGAGGAGGTCGTTGGAGATGAAGCTTGATGGGGATCTTCTGTCCCAGGGAGAGATACTTGGAAGGAAGCTGAACCTGACAAATAAAGTAATATACATATCAGTAACAAAAAAAACTTACTTAAAGAGTATGAAGGAGTTGTAATTTCATACCTCATGTCGGCTCAGTAAAAACTGGAGCTAGGGAAATAAGAGCAGACCCAGGTCACTCACTGTCAATATCAGCCAAAGCAGCATCAGGCTACTTCCCTCCACGGTCCCAGCTGGACCCGAAGCAGATTCAATAATGGCCGTCTCGACGGGCCGATCAAAGACTTATTCAGTAACCGATGCCGGTTTACTGGGAGAATCAAGGGTAGCTTCCTGTCTAGCCCCGGTATCTGGAGCAACCTCCGTACTTTGTTCCCTCTTCTTGTCTACAAAGAAATATACGACGGAAGTCGGCCTCACAAGTTGTACGCAAAATTAAAGTCGAAAAATCTCATCCGAAGAAAAGTACAAAAATGACATACCCATCATACGCCCATGAAGCTAGTGAAGATAGTTTTTTCCATGCGTCTTTCAAAGTATTCTGACACTCGTTCGAGTCTCAAAAACTTTGAAGCGGGTCTTGTAGAAGCATGAAAAATACAAGACTATGTATCCCACATGAAGAAGAATACTATGCGTCCACATAACCAAAGGGAGGCAATGTGCCCACATGATCGAAGAGGGGCTATGCGCCCACATTGTTTTCATGCAGATCAAACATGAACCCAAGTGTGGGCATATAAATTTGCTCCCACACTATGCACCCAATACAGCAGATCCCTATGACTCGATCAACGTCCACGACCAGTCATGCATAGAAGCATGCAGACACGTCAGTCTTCACGAGCAATCATACACCGAAGGATGTGGCCACGTCAACCCCACGATCATGCAACCTTCATGCGTCTACACCTTATGCGCCCAAAGAAAGTCTATGCGCCCACATGGAAAATCAGTGTATTTTTCCCTGTGGGCGTATAATAGCCGTTTCAGTACAAAACGACTATAAATAGGGGTCTTATACCTCTTCAAAAACACACAAAACGGAGAGCATTTCAAGAGCCAAATTGCTGCCCTTCTTATCAGTGAGCCGAGAGTTAGCAATTTTCTTAGGTTTTCTCCCACTTTTGTAAATCGGAGTGTCAACGGAGTAAAGGAGCAACTGCCGCTTGATCTCCATCGTCCTATTCCCCAGAATTATTTTTGTACTCGGGGATCCTCAGTGCAGGGTCTCTCATGTCCTACTTATTAGATCTCAAACTAGGTGCCTTGCGCCAATAAGAAAAGACAGTGTTTCTTCTTCTTTTTTATGTGTGTCCATATGTCCTACTTATTAGATCTCAAACTAGGACACTCATGTGTTTGGTTTAATGTCTAATAGGTTTAATTGTATTTTAATTTCAATTTTAGACATGTTAGAGGATGGATTGATGTTAGTTAGGATGGTTAGAATAAGTTTCATTTGGATACCCATGGTTAGATCTAAGTGGTTTAGTCTACTTGTCAAATTTTTAGCCTCAACTTGTCATTTTAGTGTTTCTTTATATAATGGACTGTTTGTATATATATATATATATATATATATATATAGATATATATATATATATATATATATATATATATATATATATATAATAGGTATGTTAGATATATTTCATATATTTAGATATGTGTGGATATGTTGTTAGTGGTGTGCTTGTGTTAGAGGAGAGGGGAGTGTGGTTTGATGTGTGTCTTGAGTGGTATGGGGAGTGAGATGTGTTTCTTTTGTCCAAACAACCCAAATTCATCATAATATTCATCCACATTTTTAGTAGCCATAATAACTTAGAAATGTCATAACTTTTACCTTAGAACTCCGATTAATCTTCTAGTTTTTTTAAAAGAACTGTATTTAAGTTAGCTTTCCAAATATATATATTAATAGGTCAAATACATTATAGAACTTTCTGTAGAACTATTTGAGTATCAGCTGTACGAAAGACGAACGTGTTTCGGTGTTGTTGCGATTCCGGGAGCTTTCGGATACGAAAATACGATTCGTTTAAAGTTTCAGAAGGCTAATACGAAGGGTTATAACTTACTTTAATCCTAGAATTTAGCGAAGGCCCAATTGATACAGTATTTATTTTAAGTAGAAGAGTGACTATACGATATAGGCATTTTGTGTAACCTATAAGCCTATGTAGTATGGATATTAAGTGAATGTAGGTATCATAGGTTGTCGAGTATATGTATGATATATATATATATATATATATATATATATATATATATATATATATATATATATATATATATATATATAAAATAAATATATATATATATATATTTATTTTTTTATTTTTTTATTTATATATATATATATATATTATTGTTAGGTAATATATGTTAGTATGTTTGTTAGATGTTGGTTAGTAGAGGGTTAGATATGTTAGAGTTGTTATATGTTAGTGTAAGTTATATATGTTAGTATGTTTGTTAGATGTTGGTTAGTAGAGGGTTAGATATATTAGAGTTTGTTATATGTTAGTGTAAGTTATATTTGTTAGTATGAGTGTTAGTTAGATAGTAGAGGTTAGTATTTTGTTAGATATTTGATATATTGTTAGATAGTTTGATATTAGATATTCAGTATGTTAGATATTGATATGTTAGTAGGTTATATTAGTTCTAGATATTGGTATGTTAGCAAGTTAGTCTCTATTGGTTATATATTAGATATTAGTTAAGATATTATGTTAGTACATTAGATAGATAGTTAATTAGATAATTGAGAGGTATCTTGGTATCTCATGATACCAAGTTAGTATCTTAAGGTAAATATGAATTACCTTTACCTTCAAGATAAATGGTTAGTTTACCTTATGACTAAGGTATGGTATCAAGATACCAAGGTAAGGTATAGGTTTACCCAAATTAAGGTATTAGATTTCAACCAAGGTATTGGTATTGGGATGCCAATATGACCAAGGTTGATATGGTATCCTAGTGTTAGTGGGTTAGTGTCTAACTGTTTGAGTTTGAGTAGGTGATGTTAGATTGTGGAAGGATTATATAGATAGGTATATATATTTTTAGGTTATAGGTATCCTATATAGGCCTTGTCCTATATACTAGCTAGCTTAGTATAATATGGTATATAAATATAGGAGTTGGTTAGATTTGTTGTTGGCTAAACCTAGTCCAAGTTTGACTAAATTGACTAGATGTTTGACCAAGGGTTAATTTTTGACCTAGAGAGGCCCAGTACATGTAGAATTTATTGTTTAATTCAATTATTCATTATAGAACACATTGTAACATGTATCTCATTAAATAGGACTCTGTGACTCCAGTTCGGACACCGATATACATCAGTTGCTCAGGATATCAAACGAGTACATTCTCTGGTCGTTTCATACCTTCTAGGACTTATACTCTTACTCTAGACTACTTTACTTGATGCTGTCACGATGTTATCATGGATTGGTACTATATAGATCTTTTCATGAGATATTATCCCCCTTGGAAGCAATGGGTACATCATGTCATGTGCGTTTTACTTTCATCATGCACTCATGTCCTTTCACTATTTATGTATACTCTTGTGATTCATGTACTCTTATGTTCACAGAGCCCTCATGTATAACTTCATGTGCACTCATTTATGAGCCCCCATGTGATGATCATGTACAATAACATAATTTGTCTAGATCCTTGTGTATTGATTGGGGGTACGGAGGAGTAGAAATAGTCATGTAAACAATTCCAAGTAGTGTAATCATGTTCAACTCAGTAGTGTAATCATGTATTGATCAAGCCGTTCACATGCCTATCTTGTACTCTAAACCACTAGTCACTTGTAGTTCGTTACTTATAGTAGATATTTCTAGTTACAACTATCTCTCTTACTTTTTATGTACATTTCTTTACAGTGTTTCATGTATCTTATTCTATTGCTTGATTTACATTCCTGCCATGATATGAACTGTACGAGATGTATTGTGCTCGTTTCTGTCCTGATTGGACCTGTTGAAAATATTATAGGTAACATAGAGATTCACATCTAGCCTAGAGGACCACTAGAGCTTGGAGTAGATTGCTAGTTTATGGTTTAGTTTTCTCTGTTGGAACTTGTATTGTAATAAGTGGAGATTTGAGTTGTATTTGAGATTGTTTGAGATATTATTATTTTAGAAGTTTATTTAAGTTGTTGCTTTGAGTTTAGTATAGACTTCTGTATTATCCTATCGTGCTTAGACTGTGATTGAGTTATATCATATCTTATACTTGTCCTCCGTTCGGAGTTGAGATTTATGACAGGTACATTATATATATTGTGTGAGTTGTTTAGTTAGCGACCTTGAACAGAGTTCTACCGTCGATTCTGCGGCGTAGGCTGGACGTACCCACTTTTCATGCCCCTACACTGGGTGCGGGACGTGACAAGGTTTTAGGCTTTATTTGAGTGGACTTTGAGTATGCCAATGCGACTAGATGTACATAAGTCCTGGACTCAAATAAAATAAAATAAAAGATTGTATGAAGAAATACAAGTGTAACCAACAATCGTCACAGTATTGTTGAGTCGTCAGTTGGATCACATTGCGACATATCGGAACATGGTATAGTTAACTATCAAAATCAAGTTGACTAAGACCGAATGGGCCAACACCAACTCCTCCAGCTCTATGTTGCACTCTTCATAAGGCTCCTCACCCAAGGGCAACGTAGAGATTTCATATATTTCATGTAAGGCTAGCCCCATCTCGCCATCGGGCATAAATAAATTCCAGTGCAACAATTATACAATTCCACCAAAGCAATGAATATGGTGTAGTTGGTTTCCAACCTGCGGCAAGTCGCCCTCATTGCGTAGTATAGGCAAGCTATCTTCAAGATGTCCCCGTACTTGCCCATAATCTATGTGGTCAAAGCACCCCACAAAGGATTACAGTGAGCCCAACTGAGCAACCGAAGGTTCCTAGCAGGATAAGACCCCTTCTTGGCTAACCGATTCAAGAAAGTATCGATGCCAAATAAGCAGACACGTAGGGATAAATCGTTTAGAGGGATGCTAGGCATTAAACCTATAAGCTGGTAGGACAGTGAGTTATAGTAGGTCGCAATCTCCTTCTTCAACTTAGACAAAGTGTATATTTGACCAACCTAGACTTCAGCTCGACTCACGGTCAGCTTTATTCCTTTCCTCTTCGAGCCCACCACCAAATCAAAAGTGGACAGCAAAAAATGGCACTTCATCGATGACATGTACATGCGTAAACCATCCGAGGAGAAATGCCAGTCCTCTCGAATCTTCGTTTCCTCTGGAGCATATGTGGTTAATGCATCACCAAACATGAAGATTGGCTTCAAGAATGCTTCACCTTTCTTGGAACAAAGCCTCCCTGTATTCATCTTCTTCAACAAAAAGTTAGAATTTTGGTCGGCTATCATCCTCCACCTAGCTTCAGGTTGGTCCTCGTCTATTTGGGCCTTTATGGAAGAAGCTAGATCATCAAAATTTATACTTAGCGCCAATTAAGCTCGACCCAGAAGGATCTTGCCCGAAGAAGCTACGGAAAGGAACACCATAAAAGGACAATATAAAATATTAAAAATTAAGTCCTATTCACAATCCATACATGACAACCTAGGCGCAGGAGGTACATGTGTACAGGCTGTGCATGACCCAAGCGACGAGGTTATAAGAGCAATATGAGCATACTTTAGACTGGTTCCCCATCAATGCAACAGATTCAAGAAGGGGTAACTGACCCATATGGGACGATTTCTCTCCTGTGTAAAAGAAATGAAGCAACATGCACTGAGAGGGTTTTATTTAAGAAATCTCGTACTTTGTGTAAGATAATTCTCTAGAGGACCCGTTGAGCATATATGTGATCGGAACAGAAAGACCCTTTTGTGTTAGTGAGTGGAACTATCCCTTCTCCTCTACTGCTTCACGCTTAATAGGATTATTGTGTTGCTATGTTATGTCCCTAAATGTTCCATACTTTAGTTGATAAAATAATAGAGATGCTTATGTTGATAACAGTTGAGATGAATAACACATGAACATGAATTGCCATTGTGAATCACACATTAGAAATGAATTGATCATGTTGCACATGTTTAATGTTGTTGAAATGAATAAGACACATGAATAATGAACTACCTATGTGAAGATACATGAGATTTGAACTGATATTGTTATTGATACAAAAGAATGTTATTGACACAATGAAATGAATGATGAATGTCCAGATGAGAACTAAAATGTTGTTTGTCCCTTATTGAAAGGAATGATGTGTTAAATATTGTGATGTGATAAAATGAGAATGTAATATGATGAGGCTTGGGATCGATGAGATCACCAAGTGCGGGAATGATATAAATGATGGAAATGATTAGTCATTGAACATGACTTGGATTAGATGAGATGATAATTTGTTGTCTTTGTTTAATTTCAGTTATTTTACCATGTACTTATGCTTATTGAATTGTATATGCATTCGCATGGTCATAGACGTACTTATGCACAAATCCGAGTGAGTTTCTCCAGAAGGTACCTGGGGTACTGGAACAGATCCGACCTAGGAAGGAATATTTGGTCGTGCTATGGTGGCACAAGGTATTATGAGACATTCATTGAGGCTTGAAACCTGCTTTTGAATAGTGCGTTGCAGTACCCAATTGGAATATCCTTTATGGTGTAGTTTCACCAATAACCTAGTTCGAATGCATGATAATGAATGTCTAATACAGGTGGTAAGTGTACTATATATATAATATATTTTTATGCAGGTATGAAGAAGTCGACCATTGGTAAGAAATTACTGAAAAATGATATGGTTACCTTTCATGTTAATTCAACTTCACTTTTTAATGTGTTAAATACAATATTGCTATAATGTTGCCTTTTAATGAATACTGCTATAACATGCTTATATGCTTTACTATGATACTACACATAAACTATAAACTGACGCTAGGTCCAAATAAAAAGATCACTCTTAATAAATATTTGCTCACATGACTAGAAGTGTTCATTTAGGCGAGTGGACTGGTGCTGCTCGCTAGTACACAATAATGTACTGACCCACGTTGTGGACATCTTTTTAAGTACTCATGCTTGGGAAGTTCAGTACTTAATGATCGTCTTGATCAGTCCCAAGGCATCAATGATTTATTGGGCATATAGAAGCTCTCCTTGTAAAAGATGATATCTTATGTCTATAAAAGGGATGTAATGTATGAAACATTATTTATCTGTTGTACTAGTGAGTTGTAAGCCAAATTGGCATGTTCAGTGTAAGCCAACTTGGCATATCTAGTTGTAAGTCAATGTGACAAGTTCAAATATAAACTTAGATAGCATGTGTTTCAGTTAGCCATCAAGAGTAATTTGTGTTGTGTTATAAGCTTTCTATTTCATTGTAAGCCTTATATTTCATTTCAATTATCAATAAAGATATCATATTTCTATATCTTATTATGACTTTAAATTTATCTGCTTATTTTTGCTGTTATGAATCAATAAAGTGTTCTGTTCAATAAGAGAGATGTGTCCATAGTATCTTTAATTTGTCTACTTGTGCCGCTGCGATCTGTTCCTATTATGAAGATTACCATCTTTGTATCATCTCTGCCTTGTATAGGTACAATTTAGACTTGTACAGTATCACGTTCAAACGAGGATGATTGGTTCCCATAGATAAATATGAGGATGAACAACTCTACGGAATCGGGACATGACAAATTGGTATCAGAGTATGGCTTTACATCCTTGGACTCTTATTCGATTTACTTCAAATCAAAGCTGCATCTGCGATTAACCAAAGTCGCTTGCTTTTACGATTATCCTAAAGTTGCTTCTGCGATCATTCTAAGTTGCCTCATGTCTAAAAGTTCTTTGACCTTCCTAGATGCTCACTGGATGTTCTATACAATAAGTCTAAATACATTATGATGCCTGGAAGTGTGTTGTTGGTTTAGACACTAATGACCCAATAATGATTCGATATCATAGTATGTTATTTTATAAATTATGTTCAGAATATGGGAATATAGAAATGTTGATATGTGTGCTATAACATGTTTGAGAATTTTACTATAGTCGAGAAGGAACTGTGAATGGGACAATTAATGATCGAATTCAATAAAATTGATGAGTTGACTTATGTATGGTAGCCTTGTGATTTTGAGACCCTGAGAATATTAGTTTTATGTTGTGATTAGTAGTATCACTAGGTCATGATTTTTTGGAATATAATCAGTATTGTTTAGGAATGGCTTTATTTCTGAGTGATATATGCCTTTACCCCGTAGAATGAGACGTGTTTTGACCCTTTCCTATAGACAGCAATAAGTCTATCTATAAGTATTGGGTAGTGCCATGACTTAGCTATGAGTCATGCCTTATTGCTTGGTGACTCGAGTGTCCCTTGATAAATGAATTTGGTTGATTAGTACCAGTCCCTTGATAGTGATGTTATGCCGGGTAGCAAGAATATTTAGAAATTGTAACTGGATACCTTGGTGGAAAAATTATATAGTCAGGCGATGACTAAGACTAGTTAGATGAATTTTTTGGACAAATGAATTTGGTAAGAGAATGTTATGGCTTAGAACATTGAATAATAATTGTGATTGGTTGGATGAAAATTTATGTGTGTCTATTACAATTCAGTTGCTAATTTGAAAGTTCTTGGAAAATATTGTTGATGACTCGAATGAATGTGGAAAATCTGTGCTTGACCCTAAGCTGTGATAGATGCTAACCTATTTTGACCACCAAAGTATAGAATCAGTAAAGTAAGGGTCGTGCTTGATGAGATGGATATGCGTTGCATATATGCATGTATGCTCGAGGATTTGAATTGTATCATAAAAGTAACAAGTAATAACTCTGAATACTTGTGTTATGTGGAGAATGGTTAATTGAAATATAAAATTGTCAGATTTGATTAGCTTACTTGACCCTTGCGGTATAAAATTTTATGAATGTTCATACGAGATTTTAATGGCAAGGAAACAGATGGGATTGAGGATCACAAAATATATTAGATAATATTAGTAAATGTTGTGACGGTATGGATGATTGTAGGTTAGGATATAGATTGCTGGGTTATGACTTAGTGATATAATTTTTGTCTTATAGACCAAAATAATATGATTGTTGATGTTGGTAGATCTGTAACACGGTTATATGATCATTGAATGGTAAAACGTGGATAATTGCTGATTTTGAGACATTGAATATAGAATGCTTTATTATACAATGATGTGTGATACAAATTAGTTGACGGTTAATGTGATTCTATAATTTTGTTGATCCTCTATCGAAATGGACATGGGATACAACAAAAGTAAATAATTGATCGAGAGAACTAAAAGAAAAAATATATTGATAGAATTGATGACCCTTGAATAGATAGAATTGATGACCCTTGAATAGTGCACCTTGGCATATGGATCAATGTGGATATAAAGAAATTGGAATTGAAATATGATTGTTGGAATTTGTATCTTGAATTAGGATTCGGATCGTAATGTTGTTGGATCAATCTTATTCGAGTTTTTGGTAAGTCTAGAATGAGCTTCTATGGGAGTTATTCCTTAAGGATGACCATGAGTATATAGACTTGACCCTAGATACCGTGGGCTGCATAACAAATTGCTGGCATGGTCGGCAATGGTGATTAGTTATTCAGATTAGGTTTATACCTATAAGTTTGGGTATAGTTTCTTGGAACTGTCAATTGATTGTTTGGCACTAAGAAGAAGAAATTAGTATGGTTCCTAGTAGCCGTCCATTCTAGGAGAGTCACCTAAATGACTAGGTTTAGTTGTCGGTATAGCTAGCCTTAGAGATTTGACCGAGTAATAGGGTGACTGTTGGTGACCCATAGGATGGCCCTTTTGGTATTGAATGAGAGATGGTGATGAGTATGATCTAAGGAAGTATATGGTCCAATGTGAGCCTCAGAGATGTTTCACAATTGGGGAGTAATGTGTTAGCCTCAATTGGAACTGTAAATGGTGAATGAGACTTGAATCGGGTGTATCAAAAAATGAGTCTAGGAATTGAATTGTCCCATAAATTAGAATTGACTGCTAATGATAGAATTAACGAATCGACATCTAAATTTGGTTAGCTAGATTAACATGGAATATTACGTATCGAGTTGAAAAGAGGGATTGTTGTTCAGAAGTTTGATTGGCGATTTCATAATGAGAAGAAAATTTTGAAATAATGTATTATATGATGGAGGTTGTGTTGAATGGAATGTTGCATGGAATTGTACTCTTGGCTCGAGTAATTGATAATAAGTGACCCTCGGATTAGATCTTTTAGAAATGATGAATTGCCTTTGTGGAAAATATTGGTGGATTCGGGAAGTTACTTAACAATTAAAAATTTGGTGGGATCAGTCACGATACTCAATGTGAATCGATTTTAATATGGTTGGTTTTAAGTTAGATCCTTGGTTCTGATGTTCAAAACATTTGCTTGGGTGAGTAACTCATCTGGATAGTCCCTGACTTTAAATGTTTAGGGCTTAAAAAATAGTGATCATGGCAAAATCAACAAAGCAATAAGCAATTTAAAAGGATGTTGGTAGACTTTGAGAATGCCTAAACCGAAATTTGATATTTAATATGTGCAAGTCGGTTTGGGGAAGAAAGTTACACATGTAGTTTTATCGAATCGCACTAACACGAACATTGGCCGAATTGCATATATTTAATTTGGGGACACCTAAATTATGTGTATAAATCCAAACAAAGTGGTAGACTGTGACCAAGATAGAACTACATGGAGAATTTTGGTGAATCAATAAGAAGTTGCAAGTATCTTAAAAGAGAAAGACGAATTGAATCATTGATACATAAATCTGTGCGGTTGGATCAGAACTTTAAATTCTCGAGAGTGTCAAATTAGAATACTGAAATGAAGATGAATAAGTAACTTATTGTGACTAAGTAACACTACACCAAAACATAGAATTTGTAACACAATTTTTTATCCTTAGTAACGGTTATTACCTTAATATGCTTGTAACAGTTATAGTTGTTACTATAAGTAAACAACTGTTACTAAAATTTAAATTGTATAATTTATTATTTTTATATTATTTGTAACAGTAAAAAATGTGACAAATTTATAGTTTAGATCAGATGAATAACATGTGCTAAGAGAAAAGTGGTACAAAGTCTTCCAATGAAAAAGAGACCTAAAATTTTCATGGTTCCCCCTTCCTCCTTTCTCGAGCTTCCTGTGACCAACTGCCCATCGACTATGCTTTCCTCCTCCATCACTGCCGAAGCAATGATGGTACATCCTCTCCTCTCTTACAGACACAAGTTTCTGTTTTCTAAGGGTTTGAGAATTTCCTTCTCTTATAATCTCAAGTTTCTATCTTCTAAGGGTTTGAGAATTTCCTTCTCCCTCAATCTTAAGATTTCGAGCACCCTCGAAGTGTAAAGGACACCACCACCACCGTCGAAGAGGACACCGCCCACCTAAAGGTATTTCCCTTATATTTTCTTTCTCTGAATTTTGGATTTTGTTGATTTTAGGGTTTAGATATTATCAATCCACCATGTTAAATGTTTTCCATCAAGAACTACTTTAGAATTATTAACGATTAAAGTGATTTTGTTTTGCAGAAAGAACAACACCATGTTAAATGATTTTGGTCCCATGACTAAACATGTATACTCCGTCAATGTTGTGTCTGTGTCGTATAGGACACATTTTGGATCCCTGTTGACAAGCTTAGGAAAATTTAGGTTCTTGTGTCAGCTTGTTCTCTCTTTTTTTTGTTACAATTAAGTGTTAGTTTTAAAGGGATTTTTCTAAATTCGCAACCAACTCTAATCTAAAAAATCTGATATTGCATTAAAAAATCTAACAATTTAGTTAATCTGGTTTTATACTTATCATAATCTAAATATGTCACCATCTATGCTCACAGGTTGCCTTTCATGACTCTAGATGAGGTCCTAGAGTTCCTTCTATGACCAATCATATTCACTTTACCATGGTTGTGCTGAATTAAGAAGGAAACATATTTAAAAATCAACACGATGAAAACAACAAGAGTTATGAACTTTCAGCTACTGTAGAGACTACTACCTGCATTTGCTTGCAGTCATCAGGTTAGCGGAACTTTTTGTACATTCACATCTTCACAGAGGCGACTTATAGGTTTTATTATGACATAAATAAATTATTATATGATTCTGATGTTGATATTGCATCTTGGTCTTCGGAGTTATCTATTGGTCTTAAGAGTTATCTATTGGTTTGCCAATTATTGCATGATTAGATACTCATGCATCATAATCTAGCATAATTTATCAAGTCAATCATGACCAGCACCTTGGATATGCGATTGTGTCATTCATTTGTTTCTAAACATTTAACTATTTCATTCATTTTTTTGTTATGCTAAATTGTATGCGAGGTGCATGGGATGTGTCGATATATTTCAGTAATAGATATATCAAGCTTAAGAGTGCCATGATTTATAGTAACATATATTTTTGCTTAGTTATGTATTCCTGTATTTTCATTCTGAGTAACAAAGCACGACATTGAGAATAATGCACCAAAATAGGTGTCATGTACGTGTTGCTGTGTTCTTATCGTGTTATGTCGGACACGTATCAGAGTCAACCTGAACACTCCATGCACTTAAGAGACAACAAAATATGTGCCATTTATGTGTCATAATGCCTATACTATGTTGTGTAATATCACATGTCATTGTCGTGTCAGTTTGTATTATGATTATTCTGGACATTAGATACATAGAGTAATGCTAATTAGGCCAAAATTCATGTAATTGTTGTGTTATTGCTCCCTACTAAGAAATGCAATTGATTGTTGCATGAATTACATCACATGGAAAAATCTTAATTGTCGGCTGACTATTATGAAGTAACATGGCATTTGGTCTTAAGACGTATATCTTAAATATATCCATTATTTCTCTTCATAACTTCTTGTCTCAAAATTATATTGACTGGAAATTATTGCTAAATCATGGTTATATGTTTTTTATTCAAAAGATTTGGGCCATTGTACCATAGGGATAACATAATAGAGGTGTATAAATGATAACCTGGAACAACAAGTTATCATATTGGGCATACTTTCAATATGTGTTACTCTTCTACTGTGCTATTCAAATATATGTTGTCAAATATAATTCTTCAGATACTCTATGTAATATTACAAAAATTATGCTGGCAATTTAAAGACCTAAATCACAAAGATTATTAGCCAACTTATTAGTTTTTTATAAATTAGTAGAATGAGTTATTCTCTTAAGTTTTAAGGACAAAACTTTTTTTGAGTGGTATATTATGTAATGTCCTGCTCCGCGCGGAGGTATTTTGTTGGCTTATTGGATTCAATCAGAATATTGGACCATAACTTGTATTGGAAATCAAAAGAATTGAGAATGATGCGGTCTCTTTAAGTTGGCCAGATAGGATGAGTTATGGAACATGGCTTGCTGGTGTGGCAATGTCAAGTGGGGAATATCGTACTTTGTGTCAAATCAATCTCTGGAGGACCCGTTGAGCATATATGTGATCAGAACATGAAGATTAAATTAACGGTTAATGTCAGCTCATTGTTTCTAACCCCCTCTTCTTTTATTAGCACCCACTTGAAAGATTAAATTACAACGGGCATACATTATCAAATCTTTTTGTAATCCGCAATGGACGACTGAGATCAATCCTCATCTTCCGTATCAAAGATCGTCACATTCTATCCTCTTTATAATCTCGTTCCTTTCTTCCAAATGAACGGAAACCTTAGCCGGGCGATCGATTACGAGATGTCGATCGGCGACGTTAGCAATGGAGGTGAGGAGGGAATGAAAAAAGAGGAGGACCATGACGTATGCTACGTCGAGCGGATCGACATAGACCTCCGGCTGCCGGATCGAGCCGCCATGTGGGGACCCATGTGATTTCTCCTAGTTTGATATTAGCAAGGCAAAATAATATGTTATCTAATTAATTTGTGATGCATAACTTCTTGATTTATCAGATGACACATTCTTATGATATTTAATGATATGACAAAAATTGATGAACACAACCACTCAATATTTTTGACACATAGCAACTCACCGTAACAATAATATAATAAAATACTCACACAAAAAATAAAAAATAAAAATGTTCACAAAAGTTGGAGCTGAAAATAACAATCAACATCTGCTCATCATTTCTAAACCCCTCTTCTTTTAGTTAGTGTTTAGATCCTAGATTTTATACCAGTTTAGAGTTTAAGCCCTAATATGTCTAATGGGAGAGTTTAGACCCTGGATTTTTATAATTTTTTTTGTTTCCTTTTATCTATTTACCCTTGTCACGACCAGCACCAAGTGTAAGGGTACAAGTGCGTAACCACGCCCAGCCTACGCCGCAGAATCGACGGTAGAACGTTGTTCTAGGTCACTATCTAAACCAACTCACGCAATTGTATAATGTACTTATCTTAAAACTCAACTCCGAACGGAGGACAAGTACTGAAATAATATAACTCAATCACAGTCTAAGCACGATATGAGAAAACAATAAAAAACTACTAAAAGATAATAACTCAAAACAACTCAAAATAAGACAACTCTCAAATTATTACAATTCAAGTTCCAGTAAAAAAATCTAAAACAGTCTACTAAACTAGTCTCCCGATCACTCCTGAGAGTCAGGGCCAAAGGTAGCTAATCCCTCTCCAGATCCATAGTGAGTAGGGCAAACATCCTCAGGGCTAACATCTGTAATATTTCAACAGGTCCAGTCAGGGCAGGAACGAATACATCTCATCAAGTAAATCCAAGTAAATGACAAAAACCATAAAATAATTATAGACAATTTTATTGATGAAGCATAGGAATTCGAGACAGTTTAATATGTAAAACTATAGTAAAAGAACAAGGAAAGTAAAAGTTGTGAAACAGAATATCATGTCAATGAAGACTGTAAATAAAGCTAGCTGGACTAGAATAATATGATATGAGTCCAGTGGTACAATGTATGTCAAGTGTGATTCTATTCAATGATCCAAGTAGGATGATTCTTGTAATGATTCTTGTGATGATTCTAGTAAAGATTCTAGACACTACTCACAGTGTGTTTTAAAATACTGAGATCGATATGTAAACGGCTAGGGATAATCCGGCACATCACACACTGGCCAAGTGTGGGACGGCTATCGTTCTTGTATAATTCACAGGGAGGTGGTTCGAGTATTTAGGAATGTTTACATGTCTACTCAAGTATTTCCCCGCCCGACAAATATGATGAATCTATAACATGATACGTAAATCGAGAATAAATCTAGCCATAACATAAAGGTGCTTGTAGGTGATTCTTGTAATGGTTCTTGTAATAAAGGCTAGAGAAGTAAGGTATGTGTGTCGTATACATGAATTTCAGAAAAATATCAACTCGTGTTTGTAATCGAGAATCAAATGGAATTGACTAAAACTGAAATATAGAATTCGACAAGTAAATGAAAGAACTTTCAGAGAATGTACTCGCCTGACAATCCGAGCTGCTGATGAGGATGTATAACTGAATTGGAGTGATATAAACCTATTTTAAGTATACACATGTCACAACCAAGTCCACAATATCAAAAGAAATAGCTACAATGCAAGACTACATGCTTCTAGGTCCATTTTGGTCAAAGTCAACCCTCGGTCAACTCTGGTCAAACCTGGTCAACGCTGGTCAAACCTGGGTTAACTAGTCCGTCTACTAATTCTTAGGTCATACACAAAATTCTAGGTCATTTGGAATTCGTTTGAGTTGAATTGGATCAAGTTTGACCCAAAGTTGACTTTTGTCAATTTGGTCAACTTGTCGGTCAATTCGACTAAACTAGGCTCAAAATGACAAACCAAATCTGTCCTAGGACTCCTATAGTTATATTCACAACTATAATCTATTCTAAGAGGGTTTCCAAGCATAATATCTATATACCTATAGGTATATACACACACATGTGTATATACAATACAAGTCAACCTTAAATCTAACAAAAGATGGTGTGTGTGTGTGTGTGTGTCCTGGTGCTTACTGAAATGGGGAAAATCTGAGATTAAAAATAGAAAACACAACCATGGTATACCACAATTTAATATACTATTATCTACATATATATACAAAGTAAGAAAACTATATATATATATATATATATATATATATATACACACACACACACACAAACTCTTAAATGGTAAGATTCGGAATGGTGCGAGATAATTTAAAGAGTCTAAAATCTGGAATTAAATCCCCCTCGACCCATTCTCAATATGTATGCATTAGCAATGGGTTTCAACGGGGTTATATATATATATATATATATATATATATATATATATATATATATATATATATATATATATATATTATATATATGTATATATATATAAAAAAAAAAAAAAAAAAAAAAAAATATATATATATATATACATATATATATATATATGTATATATATATATATATATATATATATATATATATATATATATATATATGTATATATATATATATATATATATATATATATATATATATATATATATATATATAAAGCATATATACACATAAATGATGGAAAATTATGAAACAAAACCAAAAGTTGGTTCCCACATATCCGAAACCTCATATACATATTAAAAACTCAGAATTTATAAGCTAAAAGGCTGGAAAACAAAATATCACATTTCAACTCAAAATCGAAATTAAAGAAAACAACCCAATTTCACACAACGATCCAAAATGCAAAATACATCAAACGAACCCACGAAACTCGGCATACACGTTGGTATCGACCCACGTGATGCGTTCGTATACTCTCGGGTTCGAAATCGTGTCCGTGTCGTGTCCACAGAATGTGTATCGGAAATTCCCGATACCGTGTGATACGCGTGCGTTCTCGCTCGTTTAAGCGCCGCACACACAACGAAACGCCCCGTGCTTGTGCACGTAGCTGGGGGGTCCTGGGGTAGGTCTAGGACATGGCCACGCAGCGATACGCCACCCAGAACAGCGTACGCAGCCCCCCGCACCCGCGCGGCCTGCTGCGTGCGCGCGCGCGCCCGCGCGCTCTCGTGCATGCGGTTCTGCCCTCGTGGCTCGCTCGTCAGGCCACGCCGCGACTCGAGGTTCGCCTTGCGGGTAGTCTAGGTATAGGTCGACATGTCCCAGGTCCTGGAATGGGTCTTCACTGCGTCGTGTGCGCGCACGAAGTCCGTTTTAGTCCCGAATTTCAGCCGGGTGCACAGAATGGCTGAACAGTGCACGCGCGATTACTCCGCGCTCGCTCGACGAAATGTCGTAAAATTTTACGGGCATGTGGGCAGAGGTTGCCCCTATGTGCTCGTGAAATTTCATGCAAGACGGAGCTCTGTGCGTCAAGTTATGACGCACATACTGCAGGGCGTGCACAGGACCGTGCACGGGATCTCGTGCACGCGTGTCTGTGTCCGTTCGGATGCCGAAATCGTGTCGATTTCCGATCCGTCTTCACGAAAGTTGGTACAAATCATATAAGAAAGGATTTCGTGAAAACAGAATCGAAAATTAACACTTTTTAATTCTAAGTGGCATTTTGCCGAACACGTGCAACGTGAGACCGATACGTGTCCGATACCGCTATCAAACGAAGTCAAAACCCAACCAAACTTCGTACACAGATCAAGGCTGCCTATATGGATGCAGTAATGAAGAAAATTCAAGAGAAACAAAGGTAGATCGAGATTTACCTATTGAGTGTCAAAAACTCAATGAACGGGGCTCCTCGGTTGTCGTGTCAGCCGATTTCCCTTAAGCAAAAGCCTCCGCCTCCTCGCTAGAAATGCTCCAGCAGATCCTCCTCTCCTCGATAAGTGCAACGGAGTTCGTTTGGGAAGAAACGGACTCCGGATGAAGGAAATATGAGTTTTGGAGAAGGGGATCTATTAGGGTTTCCTAGTGGAGGCTCAAAACTTCACAAATGAATGCAAGGGGGAGGGATACTGCTGTTTGGGCGGCCAAGGGGGTTCTCTAGAGTTAGGGTTTCACTTGGGCCAACTCTTTCTCAAGTAGAAATGGGCCCAAGTCAAAAAGTCTAAAAGACTAGCATGAAAAAGGCTAAAAAAATCAATTAAAGCCTTTAAAAATAAACTAAAGCCTAAAATAAATTCTAAAAATAAAAATAATAATTCTAAGACATGGTTAGGCTCCTATACAATGTCCTCTAAGGCTAAACCAGTTGCTAGCACAACACAAGTCAACATATCTAGAAATCACAAAAAGGCCAAAATGGCTAAACGACTAAAATGACTAAAAATTTATTTAAAACATTCTAAAATAACTAATTAATTCTAAAATAATTCCTACAAGATCAAATTAATTCTAATTATTACTATTAGGCTTCTAGTCAATGTTGGCTAAGTTAAACCCATTTATACTACACAAACATCAAACAAAACCACCTATCATCACATAAATTCAATAAATTAATAAATAATATAATAATTATAAAATAACCAAAATATCTCTAAATTAAAAATGTGGTGGTTACAAATCTTTCCTAAGACCAGAGCGCTGCGATCGTGTCTCCACCATCCTGAAGACAGATCAAACAAAGAATCAATTACTGAGAAGGAAACGATATAATCAAAGGAGGACAGTTATTTCAAAAGAAGGCAATTATCAGCAAGAATGTGTGGATGGCACGAATTAGATCAGAATTCTTCCTAACTGTGATTGAGTACCAGGGTTGGTACAGAGGGGCAGACTTGGAAGGCTTAGCCAACATTGACTAGAAGCCTAATAGTAATAAATATGGACCTAGAAGCATGTAGTCTTGCATTGTAGCTATTTCTTTTGATATTGTGGACTTGGTTGTGACATGTGTATACTTTAAATAGGTTTATATTACCTCGGTTTAGCTACACCTCATCATCAGCAGTTTGATTTGCCAGGCGAGTACATTCTCTGAAAGTTCTTTCATTTACTTGTCGAATTCTATATTTCAGTTTTAGTCAATTCCATTTGATTCTCGATTACAAACACGAGTTGATATTTTTTCTGGAATCCATGTATATGACACACATACCTTACTTGTCTAGCCTCTATTACAAGAACCATTACAAGAATCACCTACAAGCACCTTTATGTTATGGCTAGATTTATTCTCGATTTACGTATCATGTTATAGATTCATCATATTTGTCGGGCGGGGAAATACTTGAGTAGACATGTAAACATTCCTAAATACTCGAACCACCTCCCTGTGAATTATACAAGAACGATAGCCGTCCCACACTTGGCCAGTGTGTGATGTGCCGGATTACCCCTAGCCGTTTACATATCGATCTCAGTATTTTAAAACACACTGTGAGTAGTGTCTAGAATCTTTACTAGAATCATCACAAGAATCATTACAAGAATCATCCTACTTGGATCATTGAATAGAATCACACTTGACATACATTGTACCACTGGACTCATATCATATTATTCTAGTCCAGCTAGCTTTATTTACAGTCTTCATTGACATGATATTCTGTTTCACAACTTTTACTTTCCTTGTTCTTTTACTATAGTTTTACATATTAAACTGTCTCGAATTCCTATGCTTCATCAATAAAATTGTCTATAATTATTTTATGGTTTTTGTCATTTACTTGGATTTACTTAATGAGATGTATTCGTTCCTGCCCTGACTGGACCTGTTGAAATATTACAGATGTTAGCCCTGAGGATGTTTGCCCTACTCACTATGGATCTGGAGAGGGATTAGCTACCTTTGGCCCTGACTCTCAGGAGTGATCGGGAGACTAGTTTAGTAGACTGTTTTAGATTTCTTTACTGGAACTTGAATTGTAATAATTTGAGAGTTGTCTTATTTTGAGTTGTTTTGAGTTATTATCTTTTAGTAGTTTTTTTTTATTGTTTTCTTTTAGTTATAGAATTTTGTGATATCTTATCGTGCTTAGACTGTGATTGAGTTATATTATTTCTGTACTTGCCCTCCGTTCGGAGTTGAGTTTTAAGACAAGTATATTATACAATTGCGTGAGTTGGTTTAGATAGAGACCTAGAACAGCGTTCTACCGCCGATTCTACAGCGTAGGTTGGGCGTGGTTACGCACTTGTACCCTTACACTGGATGCGGGTCGTGACACATTTTTAGTGGTTATGCACTCTATATTTGTGACGCCCCAGAACCAGAATACTGGAGAGCGGGGGCGTACATAGCCAGCTACGTATATTGAAATAGAATCCACCTCGCTATATGGTCACAGCTTTCTAGATATATGAGGGTTTAACTACAAGCCAACAGTCTCCTATGGTCAGGAACATGCCTATTGTCTCAATCTCAAGCAAGCAATAATAGTTACAAGATGTCAGAGCACCAAATATATAATAGCAAGGCGTCCCATACATTACAAATTGGATGATCATGAAGCTAGTCGTACAAAATGTTAAGACTAGCAAGAGTTCAGTCATACATGATCAACCCTAGGATTTGTTAATCATGTTATAGCCCGTAGGCAGACAGTAAGTAAATATGCATCGAGCTAACAGGTGCTCGTCGGCTAAACGCCTCAAAAGAATAATTTTACAATGTAGTAAGCGAATCAAAATAGAAAACCCACTCGTAGCCCGGGTTCCGTCAAGTCGCCACCATCGGACTGGAGGTTCGGTAGATCCTCGGGTGCTGCTCCGAAATCTGGCCACACAAAACCAGCTGGGTCAAACCCCAGAAAGAGCAAGTGCCACAAGGAGGCCACGAAATAAGAACAAAAACCAACATATCAAAACATAAGAAATAGAAGAAAAGTACAAGTAATAAAGAGTACAACAGGACGATAAACGACTAGGGACGTGGAACCATTCCGGGAGCCAGGTTACAACCCGTAAACCAGACAAGGACCAGGGTTGTAACCCTTCGCCTGAATAGCACTTTGTCTCTACCCATTTATTGTTAAAGATAAGTAAAACAATCATGTTCAGGAGTACCAGGTACTGGGACTAGACGAGACTTAGATAAGGCTGGACACCATCCATTCACAAGCGGCCAAGCAATACTACGGCTTACTACTTAACTAACTAGGGTTATCACAAGCCTAATTACTAACAAGATGCAAATTGAGAAATTCCCAGTCCCAAGCCCTGCAGACTATCCAGTTATCCTTCCGCGGGTTGAGAGTATGGTTGCGTACATCGCCCAGGAGACGATATACCCTTAGGTGACTTAGAGGGTGCAACACATGACAGTGTGCTGGAAATGTGCCCTACTCGTCGGCAGGCTACAAGTCCTTTTAAAGTGCCCAGATAATGAGATTGCATGTGACTGGAAATTCTCCATGACTATAGTTTAATCTAGTCATTAGCCTAATCCATATTCAGTGTGAATCCCTGACCGTGGTAACCAGGGAGTCAAGTCCTAGACATGATGCAAGACCAGACAAGACAAGACAAGTGGATTACACGAAGCAACAAGAATGAACACCCACGGAGTCAGAGTTGATTATATGAGTCAAGTTAGCCATCGCAACAGCATCAAGTCAAGTCAAGTTACAAGTTACAAGTTACAAGTTACAGGTTACAAGTTACAAGTCATGAGTGCGCCGCCACGGGCCACTATCAAGTTATCCAGTATTAAGATAAATCATGAATTACAGGTCACAAGTTAAGAGCGCACCCCATCGGGTCACTATCAAGAAGATCAGAAAGCACTAGGATCATAAATCACAAAATTTACGAAAACTGTACTAGTCATAAGCAAAACACCGAAAACCGTGCCAGGTCGTGCTGGGTCGAGACAGTCATGTTGTATGGAACAAGATCTCAAAGCTCCAATCCACAAAAGAGAAGCCAAGTCCAAGAAATAAAACCAAACCATCATGGGCAAGTGGGTTGCGCAGGGGGTCAGATTGCGCTGGGGGAATGGACTGCGCAGGGGAATGAACTGTGCAGGAGAATGAACTGCGCTGAGGTTGGGTTGCGCTAGGGTCGGCTTACGCTGGGTCGGGTTACGCTGGGAGCGAGCTACGTAGGGGATGAGCCGCGCTAGAATTGAGTTGCGCTGGAGCCGAGCCGAGCTGAGAGCGAGCTGCGCAGCAGTCAAGTGCGCTGGGGTCGGCTTGCGTAGCGGTCAAGTGCGCTAGGGGATCGGAGGCGCTGGAGCTAAAGAGCGCCAGCGCAGGTCAGCTCAGCGCAATGCGCTGGCCGAAAAGTTGTGCAGTCCGGCCTTGTGCTAAAGAGCGCAGGCCGAGGATCATCTTCTCCATCAGGCTGAGAGAAGAACCCCAAGAACACCAAATTCCAATCTTCACAACTTAGCCAAAACAAAACCAAATTTGGATTTTCAAAGTTCTAACTTGTGTAAAATTGAATTCTCTTCCACCTGGAAGCCTCAAAACAAGAAAAAAAAATCTAAGTTTAATAGATCAAATCCAAAAAAAAACCGAAAATGGTTAAAACTTAGATCTAGAAAAATCGAAGCTCCAAATCACAAAATGCCAAGTTCTAATGTTGTTCACCATGGCCTAATCTAGCTAATGGACAAATAAAATTTGGTCCTTATGTGGTGGCAAGGTGCACTTGCCTATGGTGTTGGGTGTTGTGTGGAGGAAGGAAGAAGAAGATGAAAAAATATTAATGGAAGTTATGAGGAGAGAGAAAGTTAGGTGGGGTTTTAATGAGGGAGGATATATTGTGTTGAGGGTGGAGGTTAGCTAAGGTAGTCCAATACAAACCAAACCAAACCAAACCAAATCCTTCTCCATAAAATAAAACCACGCCAGGTCCAAAAACCCATTTTACGAGAAAACCAAAAATTCGTAAGTCAAGCCAAATTACAATTACAGGCCAAAATCCGAGAAAATAAAATACAGGTCCGAAATACATATACACCTAATTGAAATGCGTATTCCAAAATACGGGCATTACAACTCTACCCACCTTAAAAGAATTTTATCCTCGGAATTTAAATCAAGATGCTTAGAGATGTAAGAGCCAGCTATGCTATCCATAATTAAGCTACACTAAACAAACAATCAAACAATCATATATGCAAGCAAGGGATGGAAAGCATAAGGTATAAGGAAGACATTATACCTTACGAGTCAAACAAGTCGGGATATCGCGATCGGATGTCGTCCTCACGCTCCCACGTTGACTCACCTAGAGAGTAATGACCCCAAGCAACACGGACAAAGCTAATAGTCTTGTTCTTGAGTATCTTTTCTCTCCGGTCTAATATAGACACGGGCCTCTCCTCATACGAAAGGTTGGTACCAACAACCAATTTTGAATGGTCTAGGATATGGCTCGGGTCCGGGATGTACCGTCGTAATTGGGACACATGGAATACGTCATGCACCTCACTTAGCGACGACGGAAGAGCGAGACGATAGGATACATCTCCTACTCGCTCCAGGATATCGAACAGCCCTATATACCTAGGACTAAGCTTTTCTCGTACGCCAAAGCGAATGACGCCGCGGTTAGGCGAGATCCTAAGGAATACATGGTCGCCGATAGCAAACTCTAAGGGACGTCAATGAGCATCGGCCCAATGCCGCTGGCGATCTTGGGCCACTCGAAGGCGATCTCTGATTCTTCTGACCACTTCAACTGTCTGAGCAATCATTTCTGGACCAAGCATCTGCCTCTCTCCGATGTCGTCCCATGCTAACGGGGATCTATACTTCCTGCCATATAAGGCCTCGAAAGGTGTCATCTGGATACTGGCCTGGTAACTATTGTTGTACGAGAATTCCACCGGTGCAGGTGATCCTCCCATGAACCACCGAAGTCAAGGGTACAAGATCTCAACATATCTTCAAGAGTCTGGATCGTGCGTTCTGACTGACCATCTGTCTACGGGTGATAAGCTGAGCTGAACTGAATGTGAGTTTCCAAACTCTCTTGCAGGCTACGCCAAAAGTGTGATATAAATCTTGAATCCCTGTCCGAGGTGATACTGACGGGTACACCGTAAGGCCTGACAATCTGCCTGAGGTACATCTCTGCTAGCTGAGCCGGCGACTGACCAACTCTGAATGGAAGAAAATGAGCCACCTTCGTGAGCCTGTCAACTATAACCCAAATAGCATCTCGACCAACTGGGGATCTAGACAATCCAGTCACAAAATCCATGGTCACATGCTCCCACTTCTATTTAAGAATCGGCAAGGGCTGAAGAAGTCCAGCGGGCCTCTGATGTTCAGCTTTAACCTGCTGGCAAACCAAACACCGAGAGACAAACCGGGCTATCTCCCTCTTCATGCCATTCCACCAGAAGTGCTGACGGATATCACGGTACATCTTCGTACCACCGGGGTGAATAGAATACTGTGAACTGTGAGCTTCTGCCATGACCTCTTGTCTGATATCTCCACTGGGTACACAAAGACGAGTGCCGTGTCGAAGTGTATCATCTTCATGGATACATAACTCTGGCCTTCTTTCTGCCTCACACTCTGCTCTGAGCCGCTGAATCTTGGAATATGTAGACTGCGCCATCCGGACCCTCTCAACTATGCTGGACTGAACCTGTAGACTGGCCATCAATGCCACGTTGGTAGGAAGAACCACTTCAATTCCCATCTTCTGAAGATCTGCCAATAATTCTGGTTGCGCCGTTAGGAAATAAACTCCGGCTCTCCTGCTCAACGCATCTGCTACAACGTTGGCCTTCCCTGGATGATATTGCAAATCCACATTATAGTCTATCAGTAGCTCGAGCCATCTTCTCTGCCGCATGTTAAGGTCCTTCTGGGTGAAAACATACTTCAGGCTCTTGTGATCAGTAAATATCTCCACTCTGTCTTCGTACAAGTAGTGCCTCCACAACTTAAGTGCAAACACTACTGCTGCCAGTTCCAAGTCGTGGGTTGGGTAATTCTTCTCATGATCACGAAGTTGACGTGATGCATAAGATATTACCTTCCCATGCTGCATCAAGACACACCCCAATCTTCTGCCTGAAGCGTCGCAATAAACTGTGAATCCTTCGGTCCCATCTGGAAGTGTGAGAATGGGAGCCGTTATCAAACCTCGCTTCAACTTCTCAAATGATTCCTGACACTCTGCTGTCCAAGCAAACTGCACATCCTTGCGGGTCAACTGGGTCATCGGCACCGAAATCCTTGTAAAATCTGAAACAAATCGCCGGTAGTAGCCGGCTAATCCAAGGAAGCTGCGAACCTCTGCCACTGAACTAGGTACTGGCCACGACTCGATAGCCATAATCTTCTGGAGATCCACTTCCACTCCTCTTCGGGTAATGATGTGACCCAAGTACGAAATGCGATCGAGCCAGAACTCGCATTTACTGAACTTGGCGTACAACTGATGCTCTCTAAGCGTCTGAAGGACGATTCTGAGATGCTGCTTGTGCTCTGCTTCGCTCTTGCTGTAGACCAGGATATCATCTAGGAACACGATCATGAACTGATCCAAGTAAGGCATGAAAATGTGATTCATGACGTCCATGAATACGGCTGGCGTATTGGTCGCTCCAAAGGGCATAACAAGGAACTTCCAATGTCCATACCTAGATCGGAAAGCTGTCTTCGAGATGTCCTGCTCTCTGACTCTGATCTGGTGGTATCCTGACCGTAGGTCTATCTTTAAGAACACTGAAGCCCCTTTGAGTTGATCAAACAAGTCATCTATCCTCGGGGGAGGGTATCTGTTCTTGATTGTCATTGAGTTCAAGGTACGATAATCAACACATAACCTGGACGTACCATCCTTCTTTTTTACAACAAGCATCGGGGCTTCCCAAGGCGATCCACTTGCACGGATGAATCCCTTGGTCCTGAGTTCTTCAATCATCTTGTACAAAATCTCCAACTCTGAAGGCGCCATCCTGTAGACTCGCTCTGATACTTGTGCTGTCCCGAGGATCAAGTCTATAGTGAACTCGATCTCCCGCTCTGGCGGCATTCCTAGAAGTTTCTCTGGGAAGACATCTGGAAACTCTTCAACTATCTGGGGTAACTGTACTGCTGCTACTGCCATCCGCAATACTGGGGGAGATGGCTCCACTGCGCCTCTGGAAAATGAAAACTCTGGTTTGCCTGGAATACTAAAGACAACCCTACCAACATGGCAGTCTATCCTAGCATACTGGTTCCTCAACCAATCCATGCCTAAGACTACATCATAGTCTGCCATGGAAAACTTTATAAATCTAGCGGGGAACTCTCTACCGCTAACTACGATCCGACACGAGGAAAATACTCGATCTACTCCCACAAGACCATTACCAGTAAGTATATTAAGCCTCACTGATAATGACTCGAGCTCCAATCCTATCCGTGTCGTGAATCGTACAGACATGAATGAATGCGATGCACCAGAATCAAATAATACCGATGCTGGAGAGGAGTTGACGAGAATAGTACCTGCCACTACCTCACCTGGTGCAACCTCTTCTTCCATAGCCATCATCATTGCCTGATATTATCCTCTGGCTGTGGGTCCCCTCTGCTGGAAACCTCTCTGCCTGCTCTGCACTTGGGCTTGGGTGTACTGTTGCTAGTTCTGCTGCTGAAAAGCCTGGGCCTGAGGCAACAATGGCCTCGGGTACTGCTGCTGCTGCATAGGTGCTGGTCCCCTAACCGACAGACTGGTTAGGTTAGAAGAGGACGAACTACCCCTATTCGGGAAGGCTCCTATCTTGTGATCTGCCGCTCCACAAGCCAGGCACAATCCTTGTGCCCTGCGACAATCTGCTACTACGTGCCCTGGCTTCCTGCAATGAGAACATCCCATCGCGGAAGTCTGCTTCTGCTTCTGCTGCTGCAGGTACGTCAGGGTTGAATGCTGAACCGACGTCACTGAGACCGCCCACCTCGGAGTTCTAATGGTCAAACTTCTAGCTGCCGGGGCTGGAGCTGATGATTGGTGCATCTGATTGTGGGACCGCTTCCTACCTCCGGTCCTATCCACGATCCTCTGGAAGGTGTACTCGTGCCTCCTAGCTGCCCTCAATACTGCATCGAACATCTGGTGCTCGAACTGCTCAACTGCCAACAAGATCTCCAAATGCAGTCCCTGCTGGAACCGCTGGGCCCTATCAAACTCGGTTGCCACCAAGGTGGGGGCAAACCTACTGAGTCTAGAAAACTCAGATGCATAACCATCGACCGATCTGCCTCCTTGCTTCAAGTTGGTAAATCTCGTCTGTAGGTCGTACCGAGCTACAACATCAAAATACTTCGTCTGGAATCTTTCTCTAAACACCGCCCAAGTAACCGGCGTCGCTAATCCCACGGCCTGTGCCGTCCACCAACTGTGAGCTAAGTCTAGCAACTGCAGGCGTACCACCGCCACTTTCTCATTCTCAGGTGTCCTAGCTGCTTCCAGAACCACCTCGGTATCCTGAAGCCAAGCGTCCGCGGCAATCGCATCTTCGTTGCCGTCGAAGAATGGAGGGTTCAAGCGCTTGAAGCTATTGGCCGCACTGTTCCCTGGATGACCGCCTCTGGTCAAAGCATCCGCCACTGTCTGGTGCAAGGCGTCTCCTCTACGATCCTGGAAAGCTATCAAGGTCCTGATGAGACCTACCAAGGTGCCATCATCAGGCTCTGCAGGCTGGACGGGCCGGATTGGTGGTTCTCCTCCGGAAGGTACAACTCTGGAGGCTACTCCGGAATACTGGGCTTGATCTCCGGGTTGCTGCTGGTCCACGGGAAGTGCTCCATCTTGCTGATCGGCGGGGTCAGGAACAATGCCGCTGAAGAAAACGACATAGGAAATAATATGGAAGGACCAGGATAGATCAACGATACAAGCATGTGATCAGGTCAAGATTCTTAGGGATTTGAAGATACGAGCAGAGATCAAGGACGAATACTGATTGAGACATCTATTAGGTAAACCCTCACATTCTTGAATGCCAAGACCTGCATGGGCCACCACTTAAACCATGTGACGCCCCAGAACCAGAATACTGGAGAGCGGAGGCGTACATAGCCAGCTACGTATATTAAAATGGAATCCACCTCGCTATACGGTCACGGCTGTCTAGATATATGAGGGTTTAACTACAAGCCAACAATCTCCTATGGTCAGGAACAAGCCTATTGTCTCAATCTCAAGCAAGCAATAATAGTTACAAGATGTCAGAGCACCAAATATATAATAGCAAGGCGTCCCATACATTACATATTGGATGATCATGAAGCTAGTCGTACAAAATGTCAAGACTAGCAAGAGTTCAGTCAAACATGATCAACCCAAGGATTTGTTAATCATGTTACAGCCCGTAGGCAGACAGTAAGTAAATATGCATCGAGCTAACAGGTGCTCGTCGGCTAAACGTCTCAAAAAAATAATTTTACAATATAGTGAGCGAATCAAAATGGAAAACCTACTCGTAGCCCGGGTTCCGTCTAGTCGCCACCATCGGGCTGGAGGTTCGGTAGATCCTCGGGTGCTGCTCCGAAATCTGGCCACATAAAATTAGCTGGGTCAAACCCCAGAAAGAGCAAGTGCCACAAGGAGGCCACGAAATAAGAACAAAAACTAGCATATCAGAACATAAGGAATAGAAGAAAAGTACAAGTAATAAAGAGTACAACAGGACGATAAATGACTAGGAACGTGGAACCATTCCGGGAGCCAGGTTACAACCCATAAACCAGACAAGGACCAGGGTTGTAACCCTTCGCCTGAACAGCACTTTGTCTCTACCCATTTATTGTTAAAGATAAGTAAAACAATCATGTTCAGGAGTACCAGGTACTGGGACTAGACGAGACTTAGACAAGGCTGGACACAATCCATTCACAAGCGGCCAAGCAATACTACGGCTTACTACTTAACTAACTAGGGTTATCACAAGCCTAATTACTAACAAGATGCAAATTGAGAAATTCCCAGTCCCAAGCCCTGCAGACTATCCAGTTATCCTTCCGCGGGTTGAGAGTATGGTTGCGTACATCGCCCAGGAGACGATATACCCTTAGGTGACTTAGAGGGTGCAACACATGACAGTGTGCTGGAAATGTGCCCTACTCGTCGGCAGGCTACAAGTCCTTTTAAAGTGCCCAGATAACGAGATTGCATGTGACTGGAAATTCTCCATGACTATAGTTTAATCTAGTCATTAGCCTAATCCATATTCAGTGTGAATCCCTGACCGTGGTAACCAGGGAGTCACGTCCTAGACATGATGCAATACAAGACAAGACAAGTGGATTGCACGAAGCAACAAGAATGAACACCCACGGAGTCAGAGTTGATTATATGAGTCAAGTTAGCCATCGCAATAGCATCAAGTCAAGTCAAGTTACAAGTTACAAGTTACAAGTTACAGGTTACAAGTTACAAGTCAGGAGTGCGCCGCCACGGGCCACTATCAAGTTATCCAGTATCAATATAAATCATGAATTACAGGTCACAAGTTAAGAGCGCACCCCATCGGGTCACTATCAAGAAGATCAGAAAGCATTAGGATCATAAATCACAAAATTCACGAAAATCGTACTAGTCATAAGCAAAACACCGAAAACTGTACCAGGTCGTACTGGGTCGAGACAGTCATGTTGTGTGAACAAGATCTCAAAGCTCTAATCCACAAAAGAGAAGCCAAGTCCAAAAAATAAAACCAAACCATCATGGGCAAGTGGGTTGCGCAGGGGGTCAGATTGCGCTGGGGGAATGGACTGCGCAGGGGAATGAACTGCGCAGGGGAATGAACTGCGCTGAGGTTGGGTTGCGCTAGGGTCGGCTTGCGCTGGGTCGGGTTGCGCTGGAAGCGAGCTGCGCAGGGGATAAGCCGCGCTAGGATTGAGTTGCGCTGGAGCCGAGCCGAGCTGAGAGCGAGCTGCGCAGCAGTCAAGTGCGCTGGGGTCGGCTTGTGCAGCGGTCAAGTACGCTAGGGGATCGGAGGCGCTGGAGCTAAAGAGCGCCAGCGCAGGTCAGCTCAGCGCAATGTGCTGGCCGAAAAGTTGTACAGTCCGGCCTTGTGCTAAAGAGCGCAGGCCGAGGATCATCTTCTCCATCAGGCCGAGAGAAGAACCCCAAGAACACTAAATTCCAATCTTTACAACTTAGCCAAAACAAAACCAAATTTAGATTTTCAAAGTTCTAACTTGTGTAAAATTGAATTCTCTTCCACATGGAAGCCTCAAACACAAGGAAAAATCTAAGTTTAATAGATCAAAACCAGGAAAAACGGAAAATGATTAAAACTTAGATCTAGAAAAATGGAAGCTCCAAATCACAAAATGCCAAGTTCTAATGTTGTTCACCATGGCCTAATCTAGCGAATGGACAAATAAAATTTGGTCCTTATGTGGTGGCAAGGTGCACTTGCCTATGGTGTTGGGTGTTGTGTGGAGGAAGGAAGAAGAAGACGAAGAAATATTAATGGAACTTATGAGGAGAGAGAAAGTTAGGTAGGGTTTTAATGAGGGAGGATATGTTGTGTTGAGGGTGGAGGTTAGCTAAGGTAGTCCAATGCAAACCAAACCAAACCAAACCAAACCAAATTCTTCTCCATAAAATAAAACCATGCCAGGTCCAAAAACCCATTTTATGAGAAAACCAAAAATTTGCAAGTCAAGCCAAATTACAATTACAGGCCAAAATCCGAGAAAATAAAATACAAGTCCGAAATACATATACACCTAATTGAAATGCGTATTCCGAAATACGGGCATTACAATATTTTACTCTAGGACAAGCTTACTTCAGCACAGCCAGCTTGGTGGAACTATTACTCAGGACAACCACAATTTTACTTTGGGCGCCTACCCCCCATCCTAAAAAAAAACCCTCACCCAACCATTCATTTCATAATTTTCATTATCTCTCTTCAAATTCCCTTCTACATTCTTAAATTCAAATTCCTAAACACCTAATTCCCTTCTCCATTCCTCTAATTCCAAGCAATGACACCCAAACCCAATCCTTCATCACAATCTAGGTATTTATCTAACCCTTCTCCATTCCTTTAGGATTTTGAAATATTTTGTCATATTTTCGTTTTAATTTTCTTGAATCTTTGGTAATGCTTAAAATAGTTAGATAAGATAGTTTAGAACGAATTTAGGGTTTATATATCTTTGTTTCAAACCCTAGAAATCCATCGTACGGATTAAAGAATCATGGTTTTGGCCTTCAGTCAGGCTTGAACACGACAGGACTGTAGGCACAATCCTGTAGTATAATCAGGACTGTTTTTACTATATGTAGCAGTATAGAAAATCCTACAGTCCTTCCTATAGTGCAGGACTGTTGAGATTTCCTGCAGTCCTGTCCTCTTCGCTGTACTGTTGAAGATGGTAAGGACCAAATTTGTAGACTTGAAAGATTTTCAACTAATTGACATTCCTAACTTAATTTATGACGTGTCATATGCAAGCTAAAAGAGTGAAAGGGTTGGCAAAAAAAGTCTCTGTAGGCGCAAGGGCAAAAACTACGTTAAAATCTGCTAAGAGATGTAGCATATTGGCAACTTTCTAGATTTTTCTTTCATGGAAAGTAGAGTAGTGTACGAAGGCCCAACATGATACTTAGTGTTTTGTTTTGTTTTTGACTTTGTTTGGATATTGTGGGTAATTTTGGTGTATGTGATACTTTGTGGGTATGAAACATTATTGTATGTGGACATGTGATTGACATTGGTTTTAAATTCTTGTAGTCCTACGTATCATTATATGTGTGTTGTGACATTGGTTCTGACATGTGATTAAGTTACTTGGTATCTTAAGTGTATTATTTGGTATCCTAAGTATCAATGTATCAGTGTTTTCTGCATAAAGTAGGACTGCCAACTTTGTTGGTAGTCCTACATAATGTTAGGACTGCCAACAAGCTGACAGTCCTAAAAAAAACTCTCTGTTTGGAGAGATTTTGTATAAAATTTTTTAGGACTGTCAACGAAGTTGTCAGTTCTAAAATAAAGTAGAACTACCAACAAAGTTGATATTCCTACATAAAGTTAGGATTGCCAACTAGATGACAGTGCTAAAGAAAACTCTCTGTTTGGAGAGATTTTGTAACAAATTCTTTAGGACTGTCAAAGAAGTTGGCAGTCCTAAAATGAAGTATCCTACATAAAGTTAGGACTGCCAGCATGCTGACGTCCAAATCCAAACTCTCTGTTTTGATACATTTTGTATCAAATTCTTTACGATTGTCAGCATGCTGGCAGTCCTAACATTATGTAGGAATGACAACTTTATTGGCTGTCCAAATCTAACAATGTAACTCAAAAACAATCTACTGAGGAAACCGAACAAACAATATTTCCCGCAAATGTTGCCAACACAAACATATCAAATGATTGCCACCAAGTTGTGCATCTTTGCTGCAATCTAAAAAGAGCAATGACATTGTCTACTAACAGGTTTACTTCCATAATTTTGTTCCGATTGTATATTTCTGAACATGCCATCCTTAGATATTTTACAAGCAGTACAAAGAGGCTACAAAATCTACACTAGATAATTACAACATTTGATTTAGTCAAGTTATACAATTATCTATATACAAATTACACATGAATTGCTGGTGGCAATGGCTCCGGCACTCCAGTCCCTCTATTAACTCCAGTCCCTCCGTTATGTATCGTGACATTCCCATCGAAATAAACATCGACAATAGCAGCATCCCCCTCATTGATCTCTCCAGCAAGCATCTTCTCCGCAAGTCTATCCTCCAGAAGTTTCATTACAGCCCTTCTCAAAGGCCTCGCCCCGTAGCTGGGGCTATACCCTTCATCCACGACCCACCCTCGGTGTATCCAACATAACCTGGAGGCGATCCAATGAGCTTGCATAACCCAAATTCTTCAGGACTGACACCAAGTAGAACTGCCAACAAAGTTGACAGTCCTATATTATGTTAGGACTGTCAACTTTGTTGGTAGTCCAAATCCAAACTCTCTGTTTGGACATTATAACCCAAATCCTTCATGACTGCTAACGAAGTTGAACCAAGTATAATTGTCAATTTTATCGGCAGTCTTGAAGGAATTTATACGAAACATGTGGGATAGCCTGAAGTAAAAAATGAAAGGGACAAACTTGTAAATTATTTTAAAAAAATTAGACTGCACTAAGTAAAACTTGAGGTGCGATTTTACCTTCTTTTAGGCTATTTATAAGGGCACACCAAAAGTTTATCAGGGCTAGCCAGGATTAGGGCTAGCCAATGTTTGAGGAGATTTTACTTGGGCTATCCAAATATTCCACTCAGGGGGCTGTCCAAACCCCACACCCCACACCCCCCAAACCCCAAAAATTAATCTCATTTCTAAATTTCATTCTCTCTCTTCACAAACCCTAGATTTCTTCTTCTTCTTCTTCTATCCATCTTCTTCTTCTCCACCATTTCCATTCTCACATCTCCATCAAAATCCTAGTTTTATTCTCTTCTTCTTCTTCTTCTTCTTCTCCATCATTTTCATCATCACCATCTCCATCAAAACCCTAGTTTCCTTCTCATTCCCAATTTCGATGGCACCAAAAAAATTAAATAAACCCTGAAATGCATGAAAATAAAGCTTAAATACTTCTTTCCTCATAAAGAATGCATGGAAATAAACCCTAAAAATGCATATTTCACTCTATTATCAAGATTGAAATAAACCCTAACATGTTTTTTTCATTCGAAAATTTCGACTTTAGGACTGCAAGAAATTGTGGCAGTCCTGAAAGGAACTTGCTGTACAGCAAGGCCCTTTCAGGACTGCCTCAATTTCTGGCAGTCCTCAATATGTCTAGGACTTCCAGAAATTATGGCAGTCCTGCTGTAGAGCATGTCCCTTTCAGGACTGCCATAATTCCAAAAATTTGATGTTCATGTTCTTGTTCTTCTTGTTCTTCTTCTTTTTCTTCTTTTTCTTCTTCTTCTTCTTTTTGTGAGGAAAGATATGAGCAAAAAAAATAAAAAGTTGACTTATATACTCACATTTTGGCTAGCCCTGAGTAATTTTTCAATGGCAAACTTGTAAATAAATCAAAGTTTGCTTTTGGCTAACCTTGATCAAGTTCTTATGTGCCCTTATAAATAGCCATAATAAAAGAAGGCTATTTATAAGGGCACATAAGAAGTTTATCAGGGCTAGCCAAAAGCAAACTTTGATTTATTTACAAGTTTGTCATTGAAAAAATTACTCAGGGCTAGCCAACATGTGAGTATATAAGTCAACTTTTTTTTTTGCTCTCCTCTCTTTTCTCACAAGAAGAAGAAGAACAAGAACATCAATTTTTTCAAACCTAGTTTATTTTAATTTTTTGCTCTCTTCTAATTTCTCATATCGCTTTCTCCAAATCCTAGTTTATTTTTCTTCTTCTTGTTTGGGCATTATGGATGAAACCCTGGTTGTAGAAGAAATTGGATTATCAAATCTATTAATCTATTAGTCTATTAACCAAATTTTCTTTATTAATAGAAGAATTATGCATGAAATCCTAGTTGTAGAAGAAAATTATGGAAGAAACCATAGTTGTAGAAGAATTGGGTTCATATCAGGACTGCCACAATTTCTGATAGTCCTAGAAGTATTGAGGACTGCCAAAAATTTTGGCAATCTTGAAATAGACTCGATGTACAATAGGACTGCCACAATTGCTGGCAGTCCTAGAAGTACTGAGGACTGTCAAAAATTGTGGTAGTCATGAAAGGGACATGCTTTACAGCAGGACTGCCACAATTTCTGGTAGTCCTAGACATATTGAGGCAGAAATTGTGGCAGTCCTGAAAGGGACTTGCTATACAACAAGTTCCTTTCAGGACTGCCACAATTTCTGGCAGTCCTAAAGTCAAAATTTTTGAATGAAAAAAATATGTTACGGTTTATTTCAATCTTGATAATAGAGTGAAATATGCATTTTATGGTTTATTTCCATGCATTCTTTGTGAGGAAATAAGTATTTAAGCTTTATTTTCATGCATTTTAGGGTTTATTTAATTTTTTGGGTGCCATCGAAATTGGGAATGAGAAGGAAACAAGAATTTTGATGGAGATGGTGATGATGGAAATGGTGGAGAAAAAGAAAAAGAAATGAGAAAAAAACTAGGATTTTGATGGAGATGTGAGAAAGAAAATGGTGGAGAAGAAGAAGAAGAAGATGGATAGAAGAAGAAGATGAGGGAAAATAGGCTTTGTGAAGAGAGAGAGAGAGAGAGAGAGAGAGAGAGAGTGTGAAATTTTGAAATGAGATTGATTTTTGGGGTTTGGGGGGGTGTGGGGTTTGGACAGCCCCCTAAGGCCTCGTTTGGTTACCGAAATTTGAGCTTGGGAAAGGAAAGTGATTCCTTTCCTATGTTTGGGAGCCAAAAGAAAGTTGTTGGAAAGGAAAAATGATTCCCTAGAGGTAGGAAAATAGGGGAGAAAGTGGTTCCTCCCATTTATCTAAGGAATCACTTTCCCTCCAACTTTCCCGCATTTATTACAAAAAGTTTTGACCAAAATATCCATGTTCATAATATTATTTACCATTTTTATCCATAATATCTTTTAGACAAAAATATTTCTAAGTAGTAATTATTTTTATTAGCACGAGGGTATTTTTGGAAAATTGACTTGATTTTGTTTCCTTTCCTTACAAACACCAAACACTATAATGGAAATTAAAGATATATTCCGGCTATAATCCCGATCTTTCCAAACACCGGAAAGGAAAGTTTATAGGAATTATAATTTCCTAAAGGAAAGGAAATACCAAGGAATCAGTTTCCTTTCCTTTCCATTCCGCGAACCAAACGAAGCCTAAGTGGAATATTTGGATAGTCCAAGTAAGACCTCCTCAAACATCGGCTAGTCCTAATCCTGGCTAGCCCTAATCAAATTCTTATGTGTCCTTATAAATAGCCTTTATTAGTCCCCCGCTGTAAAGTTGAAATTACTGCGGACTAGGGCTGCAAATGAGCCAAGCCGTTCGCGAGCTGCTCGAAGCTCGGCTTGATAAAAGCTCGTTTGAGCTCGGTTCGTTTAGTAAATAAGCTGAGCTCAAGCTTCATTTTCGAGCTCGTTTAATAAACGATCCAAGCTCAAGCTTAGAAGTACTCGGCTCGTTTGAGCTCGCGAGCTGGCTCGTTGATGAGCTTGCAAGTTGACTCATTTAGAAGCTCGTTTAGGAGCTTGTTTAGAAGCTCGTTTGTTCTTTGTTGAACTCTAAATATATTTATATTTGTGTGCATTATATATTTATATGTCCTTAATAATTGATATTAAGGAACTTTTGAATTAATAATATCACATGTACTTGAATTCAAATCTAACTAAATTGAACTCGAGCTCGTTAAGCTTGAAATCAAGGTTAATGAGCTTGAAATAAAGTTGAGCGAGCTTGAAATCAAGCTTAACGAGCTCAATTTTGAGCTTATCAAACTTGTTTATCAAGCTTGAATCAAGCTTACTTATCAAGCCAAGCTCGAGCTCAAACCAAATCAAGCTCAAGCTTAATATAAACAAGCTCAAGCCAAGCTCAAGCTCTAAAATAAAAAATTTAGGGTTATTTACACCAACCACCCCTATGTTTTTGGTTTATAACAAGGGGTACCCCTGATTTCAAAAAATTACACTGACCACCCCTCCCTTCAGAAAAATAAAATAAAAATAGGGGTAGTTAGTGTTATAATTTTTTATTTTTATCTTAAAGTAGGGGTACCCCGTGTAATAAACCAAAAAAGTAGGGGTGATCAGTGTAAATAGTTTAAAAGTAGGGGTACCCCGTGTTATAAATCAAAAACATAGAGGTAGTTAGTGTAAATAACCCAAAAATTTATCAAGCTCGAGCTCGAGCTTGAGCTCGATTAATTCTAGTCAGTCAAGCCAAGCTCAAGCTTACAAAAGCTTGGCTCGGCTTGGCTCGTTTGCAGCCCTAACCGTCACATTCTATCCTCTCTCTCTCCATCTCTCGTTACTTTCTTCAGAATGAGCGAAAACCTTAGCCGGGCGATCAATTACGGGATGCCGATCGGCGACGTCGGCAGCGAAGGTGAGGAGGGAATGGAAGAGGAGGAGGACCACGGCGTAGGCTGCGTCGATCGGATCGACGGAGACCTCCGGCTGCCGGATCCGACCGCCCTGGGGGACCCGCACGCCCTGGTCATCCCTTCTCACGTAGGCAGCGGCAGCGGCGGCAACCAGCTCACTCTCTCCTTCCAAGGGGAGGTCTACGTCTTCGACTCTGTCTCTCCCGAGAAGGTTTACTCAATTTTAGTAAAATAAATAAAATTCTATTGAAATATTTAGTGATTTTAGGGTTTGTTGCAATTCGTTACTCAATTTAGTCCTTTTTTTTCTACCGAAATTTAGTGATTTTAAGGAGGGTTGTATTCGAATAGGTTCAAGCCGTGCTCTTGTTATTGGGAGGGAGGGAGATTACTGCGCCAGGAGTGAGTACGGTTCCGTCGTCTTCTTCGCAACATCATAATAAGGTGGTAATTTTTGTTGTGGAGTTGATTGGTGGAGTTATGGTTTATGAGTTGTTTTTTTAGGAAAATAATGGGTTTTTTTTTTTTTTTTTTTTTTTTTTTTTTTTTTTTTTTTTTTTTGCAGAGGACGAATTTTCCTCATAGAGTTGCCTCGCTGATGAGATTTCGGGAGAAGAGGAAAGAGAGGAATTTCGACAAGAAGATTAGATACACCGTTCGCAAAGAGGTGGCTCTTAGGTACTACTGCAATTATTTGCTTTTACCTTTTTTCTTCTTCTTTGAAATCATAAATTCAAACTAGGTTTTTACTTACTCCCGGGAATTCCTTTTTTATATGTGTTGTGTTTAACTGGAACTAATCACACTACACTACTAAACTTTGGAGTTAATCTTTTCGTTACCACCAGTTCTTTGCGGTTCAATTTGTCCTGGTTTTAAATTGGGCTGATTGTTGTCCTGACATGCATGAACATATGTCTGGGCGTGCAGAAACATCCTGTTACTGCTATCACTACCATTGTTATTAGGTTTGTTACCTCATCCATCTCTCTTCCAGGGAGAGAAGTTTGGATTTAGTTATGGCAAGGAATGGGGTATTCCATAGTTCCGAAAAACATTGGTCAGGTTTGAAGTCCAAAGTCACAGGGTAAGCTATTCTTAGTTGATCCATACAAGTTATCTTTAAAAATCCTTTTAGCTGATAAATTTCTACGCATAACTACAGTTTCTTTGTTCATTTTTGTTATTAACTTTTTTTCATCACGGTTCATAATTATTTGTAAACTTGGAACAAACATGAATCTATATATTTCCTTACATCCCTCGTTATGAAGTGTTTTGTACAAAATCCCTGATGAACTAAACAAGATTGAGATTTTGTCATGCGTACATGGTACTACACTAGTTTTCTTGTTTAGAAAATGGTATTTTTCAAGAATACCATGCTACGATAAGTGAAACATTTCAGTTTAACTTCAACTTACCATCCTTTTGACTGCATGTGTAATCACCATCATCATGCAAGCCTTCTCCCATTAGAATAAGGTCGGGTATGGAGCATAGGAGAACTCCATGAAATAATTGACACTTGTTAACTTGACATCAACCCTCTATGTTGGTACAAGTTTGTAGGCAATGTGTTATGAGCATGAGAGGACCATGCCATTTAACATATAATTGGGTTGCCACATAGGTAGACCCACCTATTCTCTATGCAGTTTGAGCTTATGCAAACAAGGAACACCCTCCATGTTCCCTAGACTATAGTTTATACGAAGAGGTAAGATGATACAATTTGTTTTAGGTAATTTGCATTTATCTCTTCGATACATCAAGCCAAAGAATGAAAGGAATTACATTCCCGTCTTCTGTCTGTCCGTGCATGCATTATTTTCTTGAAATCTTGCTCGTGGAAGTAATGAGCTAGGTGATACCAGGGCCACAACATAAAACCTCCGGAAGGGCTAAAACATAACGAGTTTTAAAGCCTTGAATTAGCTATCTATGTGTTGATCGTCTACTTGATGACAAATAAGTGATGACTTTGTAAATTCTGACTCTGATATACATGTATCCCGTAAAATTGAAACCTCATGCTAAGTTGCTAACATGACTATAGAAGGTGCATCATTTTATCATATTGATTATCTGAATGTTGTTAAGAGCATTCTTCTTTTTATGATTACAGCTCATAAGTTCATAGAAGGATGTGGTGATACATTTCTACCTAATGGGAGTCGTGCGTCAACATGAATACGTGTCCACTGGTACAGTTGATAGAATTCTTCATCATGTTAGCACTACCAAGTCTATTAAATTCACAGTATGTACTTATAGTACCATACATAAAATATTGTATCTAGACGAACAAATTACATCATTTGAGTATAAGAGAACTATTACACAAATCAATTGCCTCTTCCTGATAAAATCCAACTTTTCATTTTTCTAAACACTAAAATTGTAGGGTTTATACATATAGTTGGTGTTGAAATACTAAACTATTTGTTCAATTTGTTTGAAGCAAAACATAGTTTCTTTAATACATGTCTTAAACCTGCAAAAGATCGTATCCTAAATTCACTTTAAAGCAAAAAACTAAACAATTAGCCCTTAGTCAATGAGTTGACAGCTTACTTATCGACATGAAAATACTGTATTGCATATATGTACATAGCATGGTTTGGAGTGTTGGCCAATACACTTATGTATTGGTCATATCGTCTTGACCTGTTTTGATCCAAACTGACTTCCACCAATACTAGCTGATACCAACATTGGGACACTCTTTCCTGTTCAATTCCACAAAGAAAAATAAAAACAAAAATATAGAAATACGAAAAGCACTCGATGCAGACAATAATCGGCCGTGTCAAAGTCCAACATGCAAGATTGTATCGGTAATATTCCTTATCTACACATTGTAACTATTATCATTTATTGATATAAATTCACAACATTGAATATCATTCCATTCAAAATTCACGTGTAATAACAAATAACATAAAACATTATGACTAAACGAATTGGATTTTTTTTTTTAGATAAGTTTTTCTTATTATTTTGCTTACTAAAACCAAGAACTCCGAAACTCCAATCCGAGCCAAGACTTCCGAAACCGCTAATACCAATACTCATAAGTGTGTAATCGATACTAGGAGCCTTTGGTCATGTAAACTTTTAAAAGCATTAGAAATATATGTCATCATGCTGTCAATATATGCTAACAAGTGGCTACAAAAGCAAGACCTTAAAAAGAGGACTGCATAGAACTAACAATTCTTTGTTTCGAATTAGTACACTTAGAGCCAATGTGAAGTATTCTCACTAATCACCCCAAGTAGTTGCTATTTTAACTGTTTCTAGATCTTGGTCACATGCAACATTGAAAAATAAATATTGAAGGGTATTTCAGGAAAATGCATGAGTCCCATTATACAAGCCTCACTTTTAAATAGTATAAAAATACCAGAGGCATTGACTGGAAGTTATTATTATGAGACCATTGAAATGAGAAATAAGGCATGTTGATGCTCATTGCAGCACTGTCTTACTTTTAAATAGTAGAGATTAGTGAAACTAGTCAAGTAATATTGCTTTCCGGTCTGCGTTCATAGGTAAGTGATACTGAATGAGGAAGCTAACTAACAGCACATGGTGTAAACTCTAGGGATGACTATGCCAAGAGTGTATGATATCTCTCATCTCATGCTTAGTTGCTTATAAGCTGATGTCAAATGTTTAGTATGGTGGGATGAAGCAGATGAACTTTCACCTAAGGTCTTGATAGCAGCATATGCCAGATTAGAGCAGTGGCATATGTAGAAGTTCTTGTTGTTGACAACAAAATGATTGTGGTTACAAGCACTAGGGGTGAGCACTAATCGGGTTTGGACCGAAAACCGACCCGAATAAGTGATTCGGTTCGGATTTGAAACAATTCGGGTCGGGTTCGGTTGTTAATATCCCACTATTCCGTTATCGGGTTCGGTTACGGGTTTCGGTTTCGGTTTCGGTTTAAAACCGGTGATTAAGTGGGATGAATTTACCATAATATCCTCGTGTAAATATCTCATATAAAAGTCTTACAAACCCTAATCCACTCATTTTTCTCTCTGTCATTCTCTCTCCTCTCTTTCACAGCCCCCCCTTTCTCCAGATCTGAAAGAGAAACTCTCTTCCGAAGAGAAATTCTTCAGATCTGAAGAGAGTCAAGAGACTCGCTTTCCGCCTCCCTTTCTTCCTCCTCCATATACTGGAGTCCAGATCTACGATTCTACAACTCCTCTTTCTCTCTTAGATCAGTCTAAAGAGACCAGATCTACCATTCTACAACCTAAAATTCTCTTTTTTGATTTACTTTTAATTCATGTTTGTCTTTTTTAAATTTGCTGATTTAATGTTTACTGTTAATTTTTGTATAACTTTAGAATTTTTGTATAATCTAAGATCAGATCAGATCGTCCGAACCCTTCTCCAGTATTTTTTATTTATTTTATACTTATACTGTTAATTTTTTACTATTAAGTTTTACTTTTATTTTTTTTACTGCTAATTTTTAAATTACCTCCGAGTAAAAAGGAATTATGGATAATGAATCATTCTTTGTGAGTTTGTGACAGTATTATGAAGTTTTTGTCAAATTTTCTACAGTTTTAATTTTACAGTGGATTATTTCTGTGTAAACTGAAACCGAATAAACCGAATAACCGAACAAGTTATTTCGGTTCGGTTTAGATCGGTTTTTGGTATTTTCGGTTCGGTTTCGGTTTGGTAATTTCTGAGTTCGGTTCTTTCGGTTTTTAAAAATTCGGTTCGGTTGAAACTGATTTAACCGAATGCTCACCCCTAACAAGCACGGACATTTTAGACCAGTGGTCTGTGTTGTGTTGGATTCATATCGGACACGACATGTACACTCCAAAGAAACTAGGACAAGCTGAAATCAATTTTGTGTCTGTCTCGTGTCTGATTGTGCTAGTGCAACATATTTACAAAGTGTCAAAAATTGAGGTTTGTGATCCCTTCGACAAGAATGTGTACATCGCTTTTGCTTCCTACCTAATAAAGGTGGTTTTGGTATTTGTAGAATTACTTGAGTCATCTTGTGATAGAAGTGTGGCAAGTAGTACTTCGGGTCAAATCTGAGTCACACAGTACATGATCTGTTATCAGAATTCGCCAAGGTACATCAAAACCAGGCAAACTGTTACTGCCTGTATGATATCATTAACACCTGCATCTTGACACAAAATATTTCCAATTTAAAGACTAAAGAAACAACTGGTTACTTGAGATCCTGATGCTGACTACGTAACACACGTTGTTTGATGTACTTTTCGTCCATATGCAGGATGACATGCTCCTTAGGTGTATAGATATGCGCAGCAGTACATATGCCTATAGCGTTATTGGTTATATCCTCATACTGGAACTTCAGATTAAATGTTTTACACTTCAAATAGGAAAACCCTTTCGTTTAGTCACAGTGAGCATCATTTAAAATGTTAAACAGGGAAAAGCAGATTCATTTGGAGCTCTCTTATGCATAGTGGTAAAAATGGATGAGCTAATAACAAGTTGTTAGATCCATTGTGTAAAAGTTCTCAAATCAAGTAAAATATGGTATGCAGGTTTTAACATAATTGTGATCCACAAATTGGATGTCAGTATGTGTATCAGTAGGTATGAGTATCAACTCAACAACATCGTACAACTGTTCATATTGAGAGGTCTTCATTCACATGAAAATTTTCATGTTTTTTTTTTATATCTACCCTTGGAAAATACAAATCATACCTAGCATTTGAGGTCAAATACTAGCAATACAACTGTACCCTTTCTTATATATATGATTAAAGGTCCCTAGGCACCTCTTTAGGAAATTTCATGTGGGAATCCAATGTAAACAATCATAGCTCATAATATGCATGGTCTAGACAGTTCAAAGTGATTTATGTGTTTCAAAAACATTCTGAATGAAAGACCTTGTAGTTTTGATATTTATGACCCATGCATTAAGTATATTAAACTACATGGTGTTTCAGTAGTGGAAAATAGAGAACACTTGATGGATGGGATAGAGGACCCACAAGATCCAATTATATTTTACACAATTAAAAATGTTCAATGATGTCTATCGTAGTATCATGTATCTTACAGGCTATTGTCACGTCAATTGAATTCCCCCATGTGAAATTTTCCAATGGACCCCTTAAGAGCCATTTTTTCCCCTCAAAATAGACAAGAAGAAAGTAAGACATGAAGCTTATAATACACCAAAAAGAGTGATAGATAATAATCCATGCTCAGGAGTAGCACTCATTATAGTTTACGTTCTTATGCATTAAGAATATTTCATCATAGGTTGTGTTTGGATGTTTGGAAAGTGGACAAAAGGAAACAAGAAAGAAAGGACAGGAAAAGAAAATGTTCTTATGCATTAAGAATATTTCATCATTGTTAAGGTTGTGTTTGGATGTTTGGAAAGTGGACAAAAGGAAACAAGAAAGAAAGGACAGGAAAAGAAAATGCACATTTTTTGTTGTTTGGTTAACAGAAAAAGTTGATAAGAAAATCACGGAGAGTGAGATTAGAAAAAACGGCGGTGGAGTGAGGTTGGAGTTGATGATGGAGGTTGATGAAGTGGCAGAGTGGAGAGAGACGGCCAATAAGTTTTTCATGCGTTTTCGATCTCGGGAGAGGAAGAAATATGGTTTCCCTATGTGAGGGGAGGAAGGGATTTTTTTTTTATAATATATGAGATTTTCTCTTTTTTAATTTTCTTTCTCTCTTAAAACCAAACAAGTGAAAAGCTTTTTCCTTTTTCCTTCCCGTTCTCACTTATGCAAAGAACCAAACATAGCCTAAGAGTGTTAACTTTCATATATCCTTTTTTTTATTGTGGTTTGAAGGAGGAGAGTGCCAAATATGGATACTTTCCGGGAATTTTATTATCCCTTTTAAGTTGTAGGTGATACACTGACTTGTGATCAAAATCTAGGGATACTTACCCTATAAACTTCAACTCCGTGGCACGTCTTTGCACTATCTCTATGTTTTTCTCCATGTTGCTCGTGACCTATATATTTCTGTTCATCTTGTTTTCTCACTTTTGCAAAGAACCAAACATAGCCTATTTCATCTATGCTTGACATGCTCCAGTTATGACCTGAATTTTTTTTTATTTATCTGTTATCATTTTCCATGATGTGTTTTATAGGCACTGATATTATCATTCAGATCTCTTATTATGACTGACTTTTCTGACACATGACTGCAGGATGCAGCGGAATAAGGGCCAGTTTACATCCTCCAAATCAAAACCAGAAGATGCAACATTAGGTGTGGCTACATGGGACACATCACAACGTTGGGGAGAAGTTGATGGCCGCCCCCTAGCAGCATCTGCGTAAGCTCTCAAAAATTAAACTCTAGCAGCATCTGCGTAAGCTCTCAAAAATTAAGCACTTGCAGCATATGCTTGAGCTCTCAAAAGTTAAAACTCTCACTCTTTAAGATTTATATGAGAAACCATTAATAAACCTGCTCCTTGTGATCCATCTGCAAGTATATCGACTGTCCATAAAAGGCTCTGGATTACATGTTGCAGCTTACTCAACATTTTTACCTGTCGTATGCTTTTGTAATGTTTGGTACCTATAAGTTATTTGGACCCTACATATATAAACCATATGTCAATATACAAGTTCTGATGTTTATGCTTATTGTCATGTTCAGATGTCATCACTGTGGCATCAGTGTGAAGTCTACACCGATGATGCGTCGTGGTCCTGATGGACCTAGGACCTTATGCAATGCATGTGGGCTTATGTGGGCAAATAAGGTAAGTGAACTTGGTCATTTTAATAGATACTTGTAGCACCATTATTATCTGGTCTAACTGTACTGTCATTTATCTTTATTTCTGTAGTTTTAGTACTTTGAGATATTGAATGAAATTAAACTGGAAGAGGATTCACTATATTGTTATCAATTGTTACAACATGGACAGTTTGCCTGATTACTACTTTTTTTCAAGACCAGTTTAAATTTGAACAATGTTCGACGCATTAGTGCTTGCATTCATAGTGTGAACAACTTGCAGCAAGAGAAACTTTTGTTGGTTTTATTAGACAAATTGTCAATAAAAAGCAATTAAAATTGTTGCAGTATTTTAAAGAAGCCTGCTGGCACCTAGCAGAGCCCTCTCAAGTGGGCAGGTTTAATCCCCCTTCTTTTATGTTAGCCCGAAATAACTATAGGTATATATTGATTTTGTAGGAGTATATTTGTCAGAAACCCCAGTCAATTCACAATGTTAAATACTGCGGTTTCAATTCACGCACAGCCTGTCTGAGACCATGGAATGACTCATTTTTACGAGGTACACGACTATATTTTATCACAAAATTATAAAAGTTTACATAAATATGGATATAACATCAAGCTTTTTAAGGCAGCGCGAAGTACTGAAGTCCTCAAAGGCATAGGCAGCGCCTCAAGACTAAAATGTTGGAGCGTGCTGTAGGTAGGTTAATACAAACTTCTGATGCTCCAAGTGATCAATAGCTCTCACCCTATGAGTAAGAAAAAAAGAAGTGTTAATTGGGGCAAACCAAGCTTGTGGTTTATGCCCTAACGTGTTGTGGTTGCATTCTAATAGGTACGATAAAATCATAATTAAAAAACTATAAGCATTCCATGCAATCTTGTTGTGTATACTAAATACACAAGTGTAATACTTAACAACATCGAGTGCATGAAGTTTTCAATCAAGAAATAATCGCTAGGAGTATCACTAACTTGAATAGGGAGAGAGAGGAGAAAAATATGAGAGAGGGAGATAGAGAGAGACTCAAGAAATTTACATGTTGCCACCTAGGACATCAAAGTTAGAGATAGGGATGAGATTGGATGTGTTAGGGCAAGAAGAAAAGGGAAGGAATGAAGAGAGCTAAGGGGAAAAACTGTTGTACCTCCTCTTTTGTTCTATATTTTAAAATATAATATACATAGCTGTAAGTTGTTGACCTTGGGTTAGATTTCAGATAACAAATGGTAGGGATCAAGTGACATTTAAGTCAAGATGGTTGAAGTAGCTGCTAAAGGTGGAGGGGCGACATAGAATCTGAAACACCTAGTTGGACGTCTAAGGCGGGGAAGCGAGGGCCTTTTAAACCTTGCATAATATCAAGTAGTCACATAATAAACATAAAAGTTCTTCATTCCATAAAGTTAATAAAAAACTACAAATAAAACATAGATGATCAAACATCAAATAATATTAGCGTAAATTCAAGTATCAATGGCAACAATATAGCTGGAACATTAGAATTTCTTTGCATGCCATAGATAAAAGTCAAAGTTTATGCAACATAAAGAATGTAAAGAGTGCATCAAGAAGTCATTTATGCAAGAAATTTTATAAGATAAGTAAATTGTATGTAACAAATATTTTGTAGAATGTAATTAAATAATAAACTTGCTGGTCGGAGTGACACTGCATGCTTAAGTGTGCGATCGACACTTGTAGGCCACCACAACATAGTTGCAAAAGAGCAATCCTTAGATAGAGGGAGGGAAGGAAGAAAGTAGCTAAGGGTTATGAGAGAAAGCATGAGAGAAGTTAGGTTAGATTTTAGTTTATATCAAGGTTCAACGTATCGGCCGATACCGATACGTAATGGCAGATATTGATACGTATCGGCCGTATCGGATCGGGTTTGACCAAGTCCGATCCGATACTGACAAAAAATATCGGTATCGGCTGATCCAGAGAAAAAAAAATCGTATCGATCTGTATCGGCCGATACGTACCTGATACGCACCGATACGAACCGATACAAACCAATACGTACCAATTTTCTTAAAAAAATTGAATAATTCAAAAGAACACAAATCGAAGGGAGAGAATCGAATTACAGAAATTCAATAATCAAATCCAGATAAAAAAGTATAAATAATTGAAATATGAGACTAAAATTTTTATAAATCAGATGAAAATTACCTTTCTCCGCCGTTTATACCATAGTCACCTCACTTTTCGTAAATAATTGAGCACAATGGAGCACGGTGATGGCAGTCTCATTTTCTAAAAATCCCTTACTCCGAGACGCCAAGCAAACCCTTTTTCCGCCATCGCTGCATGGTCTTTGCCTTCGCCTGTGCTGGTTGAGTTAAAAGAAGTGGAGCTGGGAAGGTGATGAGGTGGGGAGGGGGGAGGTGAGGAGAAAAATGGAGGAGGAGAGGAGAGAATCATAAGCAGATTGGAAGAAATGGAGGCGTCTGCTTTCTATCTCCTCTCCACTCTTCATATATTAGGTTGGGTTAGGGTTTGGGTGTTGGGCCCCGGGTATTGGGCCGGACCGAACCGAACCAAAAATATGAAAAAAATAATGAACCAAACATGTTGGGCCGGCCCCTGGGTACCCTCTCTCTCTCTCTCTCTCTCTATATATATATATATATATATATATATATTAGTATATATCTTTTATTTGTATATTTTTAATATTTATATAAATGTAAATTTTTACTAGCTAAATATACTATTTAATTGTGTTGACTCGTATACACAATATAACGTTTTTTATTATTGTATGTAATGCTTTTTTTTATTGTATGCAATAAATATTTTTTATAAGTGTAATATAATTGTATGTAACGTTTTTTTATAAGTGTAGTAAATTATTTAATATTGCTGATACCGTCGATACCAAAAAAATTCGATACCATCGATACCGATACTCATACCAAATATCTGATATCGATACCGATACTTAGAACCTTGGTTTATATCCATGGAGGATCATGTTAACGGGTTCAAAATCAAACTCGTCTCGATAAGCTGACCGTTAAGCTGGTCAGCAATTGATATATTACTAAAATCAAACTCGTCTCGGTAACCTGGCACTTAACATGGTCAACAATTGATCAATTACTAAACGACCCACGTAATTGTTGTGTGGGCTAAGTAGAGTCACACCGTTTTGTTAAATATTCATCTGTCGTGACAGTTTTTGAGTAATCAACTAAGTGGTTGAGGAGGGATTTATCCGGACAGGGGATTGTAGTAGCGACCATTAGTCCGGGTAGAGCCACTGATGGAGTTCAGTCCGAGCACTAAATGCAAAAAAATTAAGAATCGGCGTGCAAAGATTTAGACCCGGATAGGTCGGGAGAGATGATGAGGTAAGAAGTCATGGCTTAGTCCGGGACATATATTGTAATACAGTTTACCTTATATATATATATATATATATATATATATATATATATATATATAGTCAAAAAGGAAATTCTATAGACTAGCGTTATAATTAATTCACTTCTTGGGACCACATTGGGGTACATAGGAATTTATGCACATGAGATATTGACTAGACAAGAGTAACATACATACGCCATCATAAATTCCTTCTATAATATAGTGGAAACTATTTTCTCATATATATATATATATATATATATATATATATATATATATATATATACACACACCGAAACAAATAGTTAAGCAGTGGGGGACTTGAGCGTGACAAAAAATGGTAGGACATTGCTTTCTTTCAACTCCGTGCCTTAAACCGCACATGAGATGTTGACTAGACAAGAGTAGCACATGTACGCCAACTTCCTTCTATAACATTGTGGATACTATTTTCTCATATATATATATATATATATATATATATATATATATCTTGGGTTTTTTCTCGAGTTTTTCCAATGTGGGACTAAAATAGGAACAAACTAAAGAGGCTTTTAAGCCATTCAAAGAAGAACTAAACTAGCAATCTAGCTATCTTCTACACTCCTTTGCAAGCTTCTAGACTCCCCTGTAAGCTAGAGCGTAGATGTTGAAAATTCCAAGCTTGGAGCGAAACTGAAGATAAATAGGCGAGGCAACGTGCATGGCAAGGCCTTAGTGAGGATGTCAGCAAAGCTGTTTTCGGGCACACATGGTTGAAGAGTCTTCGTATTGTCCTTGTCCAACTATTCTTTGTTGTGATAACAGACAACTATTCACATAGCTGAAAACTTGGTCTTTCATAAATGCACTAAGCATATTGAGGTTGATTTCATTTCTTTCAGAAGAAGGTCAAGTTTCGTGAGATTCAGCTCCAACATGTTTCAAGCGATACTAAGCTTCGACAAAAGACCGAGCAACAACATTCTGTTTCTTGCTCCGTCAAGTAATAATATTTCCTCCAATATATGTGCAAAAACCACTCATCGAGTAATGATAATCAATTGAATCCATATAATCAACATCGGTGTAAGTGACCATAATCAACATCGGTGTAAGCGACTAGTGAGAGAGACTAGGAAGAGTGACAAACAAGACTCTGGCCATGATACTTCTTCAGGTAGGGAAGTATTCACTCAACAACATGAAGATAAGATATTCGAGAAGAGTGCATATACTGGCTAAGAGTGCTCACAACAAATAAAGTATCCGGATGAGTAATAGTAAAATATATTAACTTGCCCACAAGACGAGGATAATAATCAGGTTTGGACAACATTGAGTATGATACTGAACCAAGAGAACAAGCTTCGAATTTGTATTCGTAGGGGATTAGCAGGCTTATAACCCAAATAGCTAGAATCGTGTAGAAGATCCATACAATACTTCCGTTGAGAGAGAATAAGGGAATCACCTTGTCGAGGAACCTCAATTTCCAAAAAATAACAAAGATTACCAAGATTTTTGGTTTGGAAATGAGAAGACAAATATGCTTTAATTATGTAAATCCCAAAAGTATCATCGCTAGTAATGATTATATCATCAACACGGTTCCATGTTTTCGGTAGTGGGTAAAAAGAGAAGAATTAGCAGTATTCTGAGTAAAATCAGTCTTCTGGACAACCTAGCTGAATTTGTCAAACCAAGTACGAGGACTGTTTAAGATCATAACTAGACTTGTACAGATGATAAGCAAGAGACTACCCCCCACAGTCTTATAGCAGGAGGTTGCTCTATATAAACTATCTCAATCTAAATCACCATTCAAAAAAGTATTCTTGATGTCTAGTCTAACTGATATAAAGGCCATCTACGATGCACTCAAAGAGAAATCAACACGAACAATGCTCATCTTGGCAATCAGAGGAAAAGTTTTCTTATAATCAATGTATACCTCTAAGCAAAATCCTGTGTGACAAGACCTGCCTTCAAGCGCTCAATAAAACCATCTATTATGCCTAGTTGTGAATTCCATCGACAACTAACACGAGAATTACCATGTGGGATGTACCAAATTCCAAGTACCATTAAACCAAAGGGCATGCATTTCTTCATCCATATCGGCCCGCCACCCTGGATGTTGTAGCATCTCCTGTACATAGGAAGGTGTGGAAACGTAAGAAAGAGAATACACAAACTTATGTAGTGGAGGAGTTATACAATTGTAAGAAACAAATTTAGAAATATGATGCATAGTATATGTGCATTGTTTCTTACGAAGAGCAGTAAGAAGATCATCACAAAATTAATAGGGGCATGTGATCCTATAGTATCTGTTGGCCCATTTCATGGTCACAACCGATTTTAATAATCGACATAAACTTAAGTCAATACACAAAATATACGAAATGCTGCTAATCATTTCAGGTCTTGTGAAATCAATATCAACAAGCGTACTACTGCATCATCAAGCACGTAAATCATCAGTCTGAAGCTTACTTTCATTGGAATCTATTTTACAATTTATTATGTATTTTATCTTTATTGAGTCTAGGATATAAATTGTAAGATCGACTGGGTAATACTGGCTTAGGTTAATCATAGTCCACTTTTCTATACAGCCTACCTATCCATATTCCATCCACCAAAAAGTTCAATTCCATTCTGCAACAATATTTTACAAATGTTTAACATTTTTACCTAGACAGAACTCGAGCCGAGTTCGGTCCGAGTTCGGTCCGAACTCTGACCGAGTTCGGTCAGTTTAAATTTAAATATTTGTTGCCTCCAAATCTGCATGCAACGTTCATATGCGAAATCTTTGCACCAGAACTCTGTCAGAACTGTCCGAGTTCGATCCCAGAAAATACCTATAAATAGAAGAGAATTTCTCATTCCAAATCACTCAATCAATTTTCATCTTCTCTTCTCTATTCAATAAGTGTTTTCATCTGATCAAAATCTTTCATATCTCACCTATACTCCTCTTAGCCAAAAGCCAATAATATCTATTTCGATCTAGAGTCTTTTGGTTTTCAAGAGTTGTAAAGAGGTTGTTTAAAGTATAAAAATTATCTCTGTTGTGGAGCCGGTCATGCACTCGTCACCAAGCACGGTGTTGTGAAGTTGGTCGTGCACTTGTCACAAAGCACGGTGTTGTAAGAGACTGCAAGCTCTCAATTAGCTTGTGCCTTAGTGGATTAACATCGAGCAAAAGTACTCGAGACTGGATTAGTCCTCTCAGAGGAATACCAGTATACATCGCTGTGTCACTGAGTTTGATCTCTCTATCTCTTGCAATATTTATTTACTGTCTCTTATTTACTGCCATAGTTATCTGTTTATAATTTTAAAACTGGTGATTATTTTCCGCTGCACTCGCACTCACTCTATTCACCCTCCTCTAGAGGTTCTCAACGGTCCTACAATTGGTATCAGAGCAGGTTATATTCTAATATAACAAATCTCAGAGAGTATATATGGCAACCATGAAATCAATATTCAACGGTGAAGGACAATCCACAAATAGACCTCCACTATTTGATGGTACTAATTATACCTACTGGAAAATACTGATGACTTTCTTCTTAAAGTCTCTTGACTTTGATCTTTGGTCTATAGTTGTTGACGGTTATAAGAAATCGGCACCTACAATAGTTGATGGCCTACTTGTAGACAAGCCTCATGACAAATATACAGAGGCTGAAAAAACAAAGGCTAGTCTAGATGCTCATGCCATCAACGCACTGTTCTGTGCAATTGACAAAACGGAATTCAACAGAGTTTCAACCTATAAGACGTCTCACGAGATTTGGAAACTTCTTGAGGTAACTCATGAAGGTACTTCCCAAGTGAAGGAATCCAAAATCAGTAGACTAACACAGGAGTATGAATCTTTTAAGATGAAATTCGGTGAGTCAATTACATAGATGTTCACACGTTTCCTTGATATTACTAATCCTTTGCAATCTCTTGGTAAGGATTACAGCAATCATGAGAAGATCAGAAAAGTGCTACGGACTCTAACCAAGAAATGGAATCCAAAGGCAACAACAATCATTGAAGGAAACGATCTCACCACCATGTCTCTGGAAACACTGATGGGCAAGCTCATGACCCATGAGCTTGATCTGCAAGAGTTTGAAGAAGCAACCCCAAAAGAAAAGTCCATCGCTTTTAAAGCTCAAGCCAGAAAATCTACATGCATTGATTCTGAGGAAGAATCATCAAGTGGTGATGAACAAGCCCTACTGGTGAAGAACATCAAAAAATTCCTAAAGTTTGAGAAATCAAACAGAAGGAAGAGAGATATCCAAGAAAGCAATGAAGATGAAACAATATGCTTTGGATACAAGAAATCAGGGCACATGAAGGACTGTCCAACTACGAAGAAAAGCAGTCCATATGATAGATCAAGATCAAGCAGAAAAGCAACAACCAGTCGAAAGTATGCTAACACAAGTATTTGGCATGAAAGTGATGCCAGTGATACAGAGAAAGAAGACAGACCCTGCGGAAATGCTAATGTCTGCCTTATGGCTTTTGATAAGGTATCCTCAAACTCTTTGTATGATGACTTTACTTTCGATGAATTAGAAAATGTCTTTAGCGAACTACTTGAAGAACACAGAAATGTGCTTGACAAGTATAAGCAATCTCGAAAAGAGATTAAGGCATACACAACCGAGATAGCTAGACTGTCCAGTCTTATTGAAGACATTAAAGAGATGTCTACTACCGGTAACACGGTAGAGATAGCCAAACTCAAAGTCGACCATCATAAGGCTATCCTCAAAGTTGATAAGAAAGAGACTATGTTAAAATATAAGAGTTATATGACATAGAGAAGAAGAAGCACTTAGTCATAGAACAAAGACTCTCAGACATGACTGCTAAATATGAAGAGTCTTTTGCGGTTTCTAAAAAGTTAGAAATCAAGTTAGGCAAATAAGCAATACCGGTGACACAACCTAAGTTTAGTCCTAATGCTAAGCATACACCTAAGAGGACTAAAACTCAGAAAGCACGAAAGAAACACGATTATCACCATGCTTTCACTTATAGGTTTTCAAAGAAACCAAATAGGCATGTCAACACAGTTTCAACTACCACTGTTTCTAAACTCACTTGCACATATTGTGGTACTCATGGACACATATCACAGTATTGTTTAGCAAGAAAACTTGTTGATAATTGTACTTTATTTTGGAGACCTAAGACTAATCAATATGGACCCTTCAGTAAATGGGTACCAAAGGATTCATCTACTTGTTTTGTAGGTGTCCCCCTCAACCCGCTCATGCTAAAAGCAAGTGGATCCTCGATAGCGGATGTTCGCGGCACATGACTGGTGATGCATCTTTGTTCGCCACGCTATCGATGAAGAAAGAAGGATACGTCTCCTTCGAAAATAATCTGAGAGGTGATATCATTGGAAATGGCACTGTTGGTATATCTCCTTATCCTGTAATAAAAGACGTTTGTCTAGTTACAGATAACCTACTAAGCATAAGTCATTTGGATGATAATGGTTATGGTATCAACTTTGTAAAAGACAAATGCACCATATATGATATGTCATCTGGTAATCCCGTATATGAAAGGATTATAGAAGACAATATTTATGTTTTCTTTCTGGAGAATACTAATAATGCAGGAAGATGCCTAGTAGCTAATCTAGATGAAAGCTAGCTATGGCATATGAGACTAGGATATGCAAATATGGACACTATTTCACGACTGAGCACTAAGAAGCTGGTAAAAGGGCTCTCCGAGATTCCATTCAAGAGGGATATGGTATGTGCTGACTGTGAAAAGAACAAAGCACATAGGTCTACATTTAAATCCATCAACGCTGTAAGTATTTCTAGACCTTTGCAGTTGATACATATGGATTTATTTGGTCCTAGTAGAGTCGCTAGTCATGGCGGTAAGCTCTACGCTTTTGTTATTGTTGATGATTTCTCTCGTTTTACTTGGGTTTACTTTTTATCAAACAAAAGTGATGCTATTTTTGAATTTCAGTTATTTTGTAAAAAGGTACAAAACGAAAAAGGCTTCATGATTACTCGTATCCGAAGTGATCATGGTGGTGAATTCGTAAATACTGATTTTAAAAAGTTTTATGATGATAGTGGGTACTACCACGAATTTTTTTGTCCTAGAACTCCTCAACAGAATGGTGTTGTGGAGCGGAAGAACCGTACTCTAAGCGAGATGGCTAGAGTCATGCTGAATCAGCATAATCTTTCTAAATGTTTTTGGTCAGAAGCTGTTAGCACAGCCTGTCATGTTTTAAATAGGGTGTTAATTCGACCCATCTCGAAGAAAACATCTTATGAACTTTGGTTTAGAAGGATTCCAAAAATTTCTTATTTCAAAGTTTTTGGATGTCGCTGTTTTATCATGAACACCAAGGACAACTTGGGTAAGTTCGACTCTAAAGCAGATGAAGGGATATTTCTCGGATACGCTGCTAAGAGTAAGAGATATAGAATTTTCAATAAAAGGTCTATGATTGTTGAAGAATCTATTAACGTTACTTTTGATGAGCTCAATAGTCACAGATCTAGCGACAGTGATGATGAAGGTGTACAAGCAAAAACCGGTAAGAGTCCTGTGGAAGATCTGACTCATAAATTTGAATCATTGAAGTTTTTACCAGATCATCCAGAGACGCTCATTATAGGTGATGTATCAAAAGGTGTAAGTACACGCTCCTCTCTTAGAGATTCTGAAATAACAACAAATATAGCTTTCATTTCTCAAATAGAACCTAAGAATATAGAAGATGCCTTTACTGATGAGTTTTGGATTAATGCCATGCAAGAAGAACTTAATCAATTTGAGAGAAACCAAGTTTGGGAACTCGTTCCTAAACCTATTGGTCAATCGATAATTGGTACCAAATGGATGTTTCGAAATAAACTAAGTGAAGATGAACAAGTTCTACGCAACAAAGCACGTCTAGTGACACAAGGTTATATTCAAGAAGAAGGTATTGATTATGACGAGACATATGCTCCTGTTGCTAGACTAGAAGCTATTCGCATGTTTTGTGCATTTGCATGTTTTAATGATTTTAAATTATTTCAAATGGACGTGAAAAGTGCATTTTTGAACGGATTTCTAAAAGAAGAAGTTTTTGTGAAACAATCCCCTGGCTTTAAAGATTTTCAAAAACCTGATCACGTCTTCAAGCTTAAGAAAGCACTCTGTGGACTCAAACAGGCACCTCGTGCTTGGTATGAGCGCCTAAGCGCCTTCTTACTTGATAATGGTTTTTCAAAAGGAAGAGTTTATATAACTTTGTTTATCAAATCTTTAGATGATGACATTCTTTTTGTGCAAATATACGTTGATGACATTATATTCGGTTCTACTAATGAAAAAGTTTGTCAAGAGTTTGCTAAGTGTATGTAGAGTGAATTTGAGATGAGTATAATGGGAGAGCTGAACTTCTTCCTAGGACTCCAGATCAAACAACACTCAAAGGGAACATTCATCAATCAAGCCAAGTAGGACATACTAAAAAAGTACGACTTCGATAATGTAAAGCCTATCAGAACTCCAATGGCTACATCTACAAAGCTTGACAATGATGAAAGTGGCAAACCTGTCGACCAGCGTAAGAGTCGAGGTATGATTGGTAGCTTATTATATTTAACTGCTAGTCGTCCTGATATTATGTTAAGTGTTTGCATCTGTGCACGATACCAGGCAAATCCTAAGGAATCACACCTAAGTGCCGTTAAGCGTATCTTCCGATACCTTAAGGGAACTTCTACAGTCGGCTTGTGGTATCCTAAAACCAAATCTTTTGACCTAATAGGTTACTCGGATGCGGATTTTGTAGGATGCAAAGTAGACCATAAAAGTACCAGCGGTACGTGTTATTTTCTAGGAAAGGTCTTAGTCTTATGGTTTAGCAAGAAACAAAATTCTGTAGCATTATCAACTACTGAGGCTGAGTATATCGCCGCAGGACGTTGCTGTGCTCAAATTTTGTGGATGAAGCAAATCCTAGAAGACTACAATCTGCACTACACTAAGATTCCCATTTATTGTGATAACATTAGCACTATTAACCTGACTAAGAACCCTGTATATCACTCACGCACAAAACACATTGAGATTCGTCATCACTTTTTACGTGATCACCAACAACACGAGGGCATCTGCCTAGAGTTTATTGACACAGATCATCAACTAGCAGACATTTTCACAAAATCACTGGCTGAAGACCGATTTAACATTATGAGGCGAGAGTTCGGCATACTTGAATTTTCAGATTCATAATGTAGTATGTTTGTTAAATTTATTTTTATAACTCGAAACTTCGTAATTTATTTAACGAAAATTATTTTGGGTACAAGTCGAAAGGGTCCTTCTGTCATACAGGTGTAAATAGCCTGAAGCGAAACGGTGCACTAGTCTTCGGACTACCGCTAGCTGGGATCCGGCCCCTACAGCTAACCCAAAGTAATAGAAGTTATTAAATGAAGAAGTACAATAGTTATAAATTTCGATTTTTAAACAAATACTGCATTTATGGCATTGGAAATACAAGCAGCCGAACTCGGACCGAGTTCGGTCGGCGCTGTTCAGATTCCAGAACCGAACACCCGGCCCTAGCTCTATAAAATCCTCTTCTTCCTTCCACTTTTTCTCATCCATCAACCGACAAAAACCCTCAAATACTCCCAAAAACTCTCCTCCTCCTTCCATTCGAGCTTCTCAGGAGTCTAGTGGGCTACTTTTCTCCATCTTCTTCCTCCTCTCGAAGGTATTCTATTATCCTCTTCTTCTCATCTATGGCACCCAAGCACCAAATGAGAAAGGTTGATTCCTCACATGCAGGATCTTACTCTTCTGACTATGTTCCCACAAATGTCTTTAGTCTAGCTAGACCTATGGGATCCGATGATTATGATTCCGGTCTCTTTCCTGACAAGAAATTTTCGGACCTTTGGTTTGACTCTTTTTCTGGTCGTAGAATTTGTGCTGGAGCACGTGTAAACTTTACTATCTTTTCTGAATATGCTCCTACTTTCGACCGTCTCAGCTTTCGTGACTTTTTCGAAGTAGCTGAGAATATTTATGATAATGCTGTCCGTATGTTTTACTGCAACCTGCAAGTAAAAGATAACAGAAATTTCTATTCTTGTGTTGCTGGGCAAGAACTAGAATTCTGCGCCACCGACATCAGTGAATACTTTCATGTTCCTGATGTAGGTGAAGCTTTAGTGGATATTCATCACATTCAATTTCCTCTTGATTCCTTCAAAGAACTTTTGTGCCATCCCAAACCTATTCCTAGAAGAGTTTACTCCAAGCATCTCAACCAAAACTTCTATGAACTCCATAGGTTTGTATTCTCTGTTCTTCTTCCGAAGAAGGGATCCTCTGATGAGATTACCTTCCGGGAATTGTCAGTCATGTACCACATTCACTTTGGCATTCCATTCTCTGTTCCCAAGACTATGATGGCTTGGATGCTCAACTGCAGAAATGCAGGACGCAACCTCGTCTATCCGATGCATTTGGCTTCTATCTTTAGAAGGTTTGAAATCGATCTTCAAACCTGTTCTTACTCCTCCACTGCCATAGAGCTTAGTAGGTCTAGGTTATACCCTACTCCTCCTCTGCCTCCTGGTGCTGAGCCTGTTCCAGATGCTGACCCCGAGGCTCCTGCTGCTGCTACTCCAGCCCCTGCTCCGGGTTTTGACCCTGGCTTCTATCAGCGATTTGATGATTTCGTTACCCTCTCTGCACAACGACATCAGGGCTATCTTGACTCAGAGTTCCGCCATATCACCCAGGCTCAGGTGTTGCGGAACAGCATTGCTGATCTTCACTGGAGTCTCTCTCATGACCCATCACATCCAGTTATCATACTTCCTCACCCCAGCTTTCCTGGACCCAGGTTCGACGATGAGGCGACATTCCCTCACTTCGATCCTACTGCTGTATATTTTCCACCGGATGCTTCCTGGAGGTGACGACACTCCGATGTGATGAGGACTTGAGCTAGTAGATTTTGGATAGGATCTGATAGATGATGATCTATGATGTAGTTTTTTATGTCTAAACTTTTCAGTTAGACATTTATTAGCACTTTGTGATGTTTATGGTGGTTGTATCTTTCTATTATGCATGGCATTTTCAGTATTTCACTACTAGTTATTTCTTTTATGTACTTGGTATTTGTGGCAATGTTGTTCTTTGGTTATCTCTCTAGTATTACTTTGTCTGTTTAATGAACATTGTTGGCTTCACACATTACGGGGGAGCCAAAACCATTTTTTTCATTGACAAAGGGGGAGAGAGAGCGCAATACCAAAATCAACATTCAAATAAAGACTACCAAACTATTTTTTTAGGTAATTTTATTTGTTCTATTTTAGATATATTTTGGTATAAACTCAAGTTTGTCAATTATCAAAATGGGAGAAATTGTTGGCCCATTTCATGGTCACAACCGATTTTAATAATCGACATAAACTTAAGTCAATACACAAAATATACGAACTGCTGCTAATTATTTCAGGTCTTGTGAAATCAATATCAACAAGCGTACTACTGCATCATCAAGCACGTAAATCATCAGTCTGAAGCTTATTTTCATTGGAATCTAGTCTGAGTCATTTTACAATTTATTATGTATTTTTTCTTTATTGAGTTTAGGATATAAATTGTAAGATCGACTGGGTAATATTGGCTTAGGTTAATCATAGTCCACTTTTCTATACAGCCTACCTATCTATATTCCATCCACCAAAAAGTTCAATTCCATTCTGTAACAATATTTTACAAATGTTTAACATTTTTACCTAGACAGTCAGTTTAAATTTAAATATTTGTTGCCTCCAAATCTGCATGCAACGTTCATATGCGAAATTTTTGCATCAAAACTCTGCCAGAACTCTGCCCGAGTTCGGTCCCAGAAAACACCTATAAATAGAAGAGAATTTCTCATTCCAAATCACTCAATCAATTTTCATTTTCTCCTCTATTCAATAAGTGTTTTCATCTGATCAAAATCTTTCATATCTCACCTACACTCCTTTTAGCCAAAAGCCAGTAATATTTATTTCGATCTAGAGTCTTTTGGTTTTCAAGAGTTGTAAAGAGGTTGTTCAAAGTACAGAAATTATCTCTGTTGTGTAGCCGGTCGTGCGCTCGTCACCAAGCACGGTGTTGTGAAGTTGGTCGTGTACTTGTCACCAAACACGATGTTGTAAGAGATTGCAAGCTCTCAATTATCTTGTGCCTTAGTGGATTAACATCGAGCAAGAGTACTCGAGACTGGATTAGTCCTCTCAGAGGGATACCCGTATACATCGCTGTGTCACTGAGTTTGATCTCTCTATCTCTTGCTATATTTATTTATTGTCTCTTATTTACTGCCATAGTTATCTGTTTATAATTTTAAAACTGGTGATTATTTTCCGTTGCACTCGCACTCACTCTATTCACCCCCCCTCTAGAGGTGCTCAACGGTCCTACAGTATCATGTCTAGTCTTATGTTTATGGCTACGCGTAGTTGATGGTGATAATGGTAGTGCATTGCATGAAGTAGATGATACTGGAGATGGAGTAGATAATGCAGTTGTCACGCCTCGACCCGCGAAATCGTTCGTTCTCGCATTGATTTTTGCTGATTTACTCGTCCTGCTGGGACATGATACCATACGAGTCTGGAGTTGCACTCGTACAAGGCAAGACGATAAATCTTCAAATGGTTATCTCAAATTTGACAATATTGCAGCAGAATAAACATAGACAATCAGAGTATACGAAACAAAATCTTTATTGATAATGAAGCAAATTACAAAGGCTCTCAATGGCTCCTATGGATATGCCAGGTTGACTTACAACACTCATGGTCTCTCTAGCTCACAAAGGATCTCGTCGTTCCATATATCATGTCTCTTATATCAGAAGATGTCTTGTTAGAAGAGCTTCTGTATGTCTATCTGATTCATCGACGTCACAACACCGATCAAACGACTCCCAAGTACGAGTACCTGAAATGATGCCTACAATATGGGCCAGTACATTGTCGTGTACTGAAGAATGAGGCAACCCACTCGTCTAAACCGACACTAGGTAATTGTTAAAGCATGCTGTTTAATTGGTGATATTTCTGTTTCTTTGTCATAGGGTCAGTTTCATGGCATACTTGAAAGCAATAAAACATGTGAGCTGATTTTCATGACCTGCACCCGAATGTTAGGGCACGAGTGCGTGAGGCACGTCCAGCCTACACCGCAGCATCGACGGTAGAGCGCCGTCTACAACATCGATATAGTAACATGTCTCATGCATTGATAGTATCTAAACAATCACCAAGTCACTATAAAGATATGAATCTACCAAGAGATCAAATAAGATATCGAATACTCAATCACAAGTGCTAAGATGGATAAAGAGATCTAAGAGATAATGCATAACTAAAAGAAATCTCAAGCCTAAAACCAAATCCAGAATCCACCATCCAAGTACATCACATCCAGAAATATAACATCCCAAAGATATATTTCTGGAGACAAATTTGGTTAAATGCTAGGATGTTTATTCTAAGCTACCATCTAGATATAAATAAGCTATGTTGCTGAAGGGTCCATCCCCTGAGTCTTCTGTGCACCACAATAGGTAGGACACATGTCCTCTAACTCATCATCTAAAAAATAATATCTAGTCAGGACTGGAGCGAAGTACATCTCTAACAACAGTTCTAATACATGATAAAGACTATAAGACAATAAATAGTAGTGTGTTACATGATGAATGAGAATCAGAGAATCATGATACGAAACATATAATGAAAGCGATAAATAAAGAAGTAAAATTAGCCATGTAAATGAGAACGATAAATGAAATAGACAAGAAGAACATCCAGCAAGTATAAAAGTATCTAGCACGCATAAATGAGTCTAGCAAGAATAATGAATCCAGCAAGTGTGAAATGAAACCAGAAGTACAAAGTGAAACCAAAGACTACTCATGTCTAATGTATTTTGAAATACCACTTTCAACATGTAAACGACTAGGGGTAATGTATGGCAGCTCGCACGCGTTCCACGTGCGAGTGCTATCTTTTTCGATCAGACCAGAGGGGGTGATTCCAAAGGGAGTGGTTCCAGATTTTGGGCATGTTTACATATCTGCTAAGGTATTTTTCCTCCCGACGAGTACTAAATAGATCCAAGTCTCGGCACGTAGATCAAGATACAAGACCAGCCAGAAATATATGATGCTAGCAAGAGAGTCCTGATATAAGTGATCCCAGCAAGAAAGGTGATACCTGTAAATAAGTCCTGACATACCGGTCCAGTATGAAACAACGTATCCAAAGATGAATCCATGTAATACTACAATGTATATGCGTCGTTTCGAGAATCAAGTAAAACAATACTATAAATATGAATCATAGAAACTATCAGCATGGAAACTATCAGAGAATGTACTCGCCTGTGGTCCTGAGCTGTAAACACAAATCAGTGTCCGAGTCCAAATCCAATGAACCTATATGTATGAATCAATCAAATCAATATTTGAATTTAAATCGAGTCTCTAGTCTATTCACTAGGCTCTATGATTTTCTAGGTCTTAGCAATATTATGGATAGGCTCATACCCATACCCTTAACTACTTTGTAAAACACATGTTGACTCTAAAACACATGCATGGTACTGAAACATAAGTAAAGAAATGTACTTTAACTATTTTGTAACATTCTAACATTCTCATGCTAACATCATATTCATTTCGTTTTTCGATTGGCTCCAGACCCCCTACATATTCGAGGCACCTTGCCACTTCTAGACATTTTCGTGGGTACAATACCCCTTTCTAACAATTGTCTGATTTCTATGCACAACTATTCGCTTCGCTGACGAAGCCTATCATTTGCATTTTGACACTTCCGTAGAAATTGTGCCACAACCACCGACTTCATATACGAAGCCTTTATTCACGATTCTTGTGCACTGATGCACGCCTCGGTACAGGTCTTTCAATGTATAGACTTATTGTTCAATGTTCACAACTTGGTGTTCTATATTCTTCGGTTCGTGCATTCGATGTACATCTTGATTCAATTGTTCAATGTTGCCGACTCGTACAATCTATGCACTCGTCGATACCGTTAGTTCGATTTTCTATGGCTCGTGTACTGATGTACTCGCTGATACAATGTTCAATGTTCTGTCCTTAGTGTTCAACACACAATGTGTTTTACATAGTTGTTCTACTAAATTAGTACACAAGGTGTATATTTTTATTAAGGCATGGAGTAGAAAAGAAGGGACATGGCCCACTCGACTTAAGTCGATTCGCCTATCGCTTCGCCGAGCGGATGCAGCTTGCCTCCTAACTTCGTCGTACGATCATCTCATTTGATCTAACCATACAAGCACTCCACGCTCCTTTGAACTAAGTGGCTGATTCGATTTATCGTGCTTATGCCTCGGCTCGTCGCGAGGCGATACTCTGATCGCAAGGAACTCTGCACGTTACCTGCAAATAAACCAAACCAAATCAATACCTCTTCAAATCGATTTACTACTTTCTCGAACCAAATTTATACCTCTTCGAATCCATTGACTCAGCGTAATACACCGTGCGATGCAGGACATTATAGTAGTGGGGATTGATGATTGACAGGAATGAATAGACCTGGAGGCTCTGGCGGTAGTGGTGGAGTAGTGGGTGGAGGGAGGAAGAATGACTGATTTTTAAGAGAGGTAACAACAGTCGAAATAACAACCTTCCTATCGGGAGGGAAATAACAAAGATATCCTTTATGAGTAGGAGAATAACATATAAAGATAAACTTGGTAGCACAAAAAGCTAAATTTTTAAGAGATGGTCCAAGATGATGAACAAAGCATGTACGACCAAATAACCGTAGGATCACCAAAAAGAGTTCCTTAGTAGGAAAAATGATAGTAAACAGAGTTTTGTGATCAAAAATTGCAGTGGGCATATGGTTAATGATATGACACAAAAGTACTAATTGCAAAGCTCTAATAAACCTTAGAAACATTCATCTGTACAACCGCAAGAAGATGGCGGTTTTTAAATTCTACCACGCCATTTAGTTTTGGAGTATATGAGCAAGATGTCTGATGAATGATATCATAAGATGCAATCGAATCCTGAAACTCCTTGTTAATATATTTGCGTGCATTATTGGTATGAATAATTTTAATGACAATAGGAAAATATGTACGACTTAAAAATAAATTTGCAGAATATTTGCAAGATTTTAGAGTGATTGTGTAGAATGTCATCAATAAAGGTAGCAATATAGCAAAAACTAAACAAACTTTTTGTTTCCTAAGGGCTCAGATATCAGGATGTACGAGAGAGAGAATGGAGGATTACTTCTAGAAAGGCAGGCAAGAACGTAGAACGATGTTCTCCAAAAATGTATGCTTCATAAGAGAACTGTGAGAGGAAAAAAAAAATTCAGGAAGTACTTTATGAAGAATAGACAAGATGGATGCCTAAGTTGTTGATGCTATTTACGAAAGAAACATATGCAAAAATAGGTGATGGAATGTCCAAGAGATTTAACACATTGTCTCTCGACCTCTGCCAAGAAGTGCCTACATATGAAGATATTGAATCACCAATGAAGGAGAGAAGGTGATGGAACAATTATGATCTATGGTGAGGCAATTGACATAAACTAGATTCAAATGTGAACCAAGAACATCAAGTAGAGAACATAGAACAAAGATGAAGAGTGAGCGTAAGAGGTTCTTTCCCTGATAGCGAACAAGAGTTGTTTTCCTATTAGTCATATTAATAGACTTGGGAAATGTATCATCCTTAAAGTGTAGGAGTAACATGATTGGTCGTACGCGAGTCAATAATCCATGAGTCCAGCATGATATACGTGAGGCAAAAGCAGAATAGAGGTGTATAAGTAGGAAGTAGGCCGAGAAATAAGATGATGAAGACGGCATCTCCTGTAGCGAGGGGACAAAGTTGAGGAAGAAGAAGAAGATGCATAAATAAGGCTAAGAAGTTGTTGCATCGCCATAGAAAAAATAGGTAAAAGCCGAAGGTGAGGACGAGTGATGTTGAGGAGCATAATAGGAACGTAATAGAGAACCTCGAGAATGTACGTATACATCTACGAGTTGGCCTGGAGTACTCGCCAAAATACTAGGAAACACACCAAACAACCACCCCCCAATCCCTATAGTAGCACACGAGTACCATATAAGTAACTCTAAGTCAAAGGAGAAGTGTCACTTTGCCAATAGTAAGGAGTCACTAAATTAGAAGAGGCGCTATAATCGAGCCACAAAAGTCTCCATAAGTTCACACATGAAATACAAATAATATGAAGTAACCAACCGAAAAAAGACTAGTATGAGGCACTGTGCATCGCTAATGAACATAGTAGTAACGACAAGATATCCCATGCTTGCCCAAATTCTATAAGTAACAGATGGAGAGATTGTCAAACAAGCCATAATCACCAAAAATATCCACACGATAGGAAATTCCAAGTAATAACTCTCCAAAATATCAAATTTCATTTCACACTCAATTTCTCACGGTATACTAAATAATATGTGAGATCTTGTGGGGGCCCGATCTTGCAACATGCAAGATAACTTAATAACTCATGAGAAAAGAGGCCCGAACCAGTATAGGATCTCGCAATTACAACTCATGAGAATAGAAGGCTCAAAATATTGCTATCAGAACTCATGAGAACATAAAACATATCCAGTACTCCCGTCGTCGGAGAAGAAGACGATGCCAATGCAAAAGGTAATGCCGGTGAAGAACTAGTCAATTTCAACTAGGAATTGGTCGTTGACGTTAGCTGGAGTAGAAACCAGATCTGCGTATCATCCATTTATGGGCGATGTCGGAGGGGAAACATAGTTCTCCGGACAAGACGTCATGGTCAGCGTGGAACTCGTCGGAAAACAACATCCGAGGTGGCGGTGGTAGAGAATCATCCTGTCTCAGGGCTGTTAAAGGAGCCCCTTGGTTCTCCATTCACCATGAGAGAGGATTTGGTGGTCGAGATGTATTATTTCACTACATTTAGATAATGTTCATGAAAGTTTACGCTTTTTAGTAGATGGCATACAAACTCCCTGTTTAATTTATCATAAGCTTTTTGCATGTCAATTTTGATGCAACATTTATTGCTCCCCTTTTTGAATCCCCAGATAAGTTCACGAGCAAGTAAACAATTTTCAGCTATGTATCTACCATGGACGAATGCAACTTGATTTTTTTGATATCGGCCTTGTCAACGTTTCCTCCATTCTTTGACACATAATCTTAGTGATAACCTTGAACTAGAAATTGCAGCAAAAAGAGAGGTTTAAATTCCTAGAGTCTTGATGCCCCCGCTTTCTTAGGAATAAGAGTGAAAAATGTAATTATTGATTTCCTTCTGAAGTCTGACATTCATGAAGAAGCCTGAAATTGCTCTACATACTTGTGTCTTTTATCTTTTCCCAGTGAGTTTTGAAGAATAGGGCTCCAAACCCTTCTTGTCATGGGGATTTGTAATTGTTGGCTTCCTTCACCACTTTCTTCACCTACTTTAATGTAACTTGCTTTAGAAGCAATGTATTTCCTGCATTGTTCACCGATATTATGTTAAAGACAGTCTTTTTGGTTGTAGCTACTACGACTTCCCACCTCTTTAAAATGATTGGAATCTTGTATCTCCCTACTTTGCTATTCCATCAAGCTGGATATGTGGTTCCTTCTTTGTCTTGCTTTGGTCCTGTATTGATCTCCATATTGTAGCCAATCACAGTTTGCTCTTTTTAGAAGTAACATCTCCCTTCTTGGCATTTGTTGGATTAGTGCTACTTTTTTCTACTAGTTGCTTGTTTAGTTGTTCCTTCTGGATATTATCATGAATCTTCTCTGGCTGGTGTTGCTGAGTTTAGAAATAGGGTTGCCTTTGTTTTCTCTACTGTTTCAGATCATCCTTCACCTAATTGAGTTTTTGAGCTGCCACATATATAGCGTTTCCTTGTACTGTTGTATCCTAAGCTTTCTCCACTAAAGTAGCACATCCCTTCCTTAGATGCCAAATGTTGCAGTACTTGAAGGGCATCCTCTTCTTAGTGTGATTTTTCTTTAATATAATATAGTTAGGGGCATGACCACTGGTAGAGGAAGATAAGCACTTTGCTGTCACATCTGGGTATGTCTTACCATTTTGGAGTTATAAAAAGATCTATTTACTGGCACGCAATCCTACTATTTCTTGTTCTGTCCATGTCTGGCCTTTCTTTGGCAATGATTTATCCCATTATTCATGTCTTCAAGAACACTCAATGAAACAAGTCTTTCCCCAATATTTTCACTATCGTATCTTATACAATTGAAGTAACCACTACTAACAAGGTAAATCTATAGAGCTGCTTAGGTCAAAATGCATGGCTCTTTGTTGCTGTTGCCGTAAACTACTGTTACTAGTACCTGGAGACCCGTGTTTGCAAACATCGATGTGCTTGCTGAATAGAATTCAATATTTCTTTTCATAACCTTAGCATCCCATAGAACACATAATATGCTGTTATTTTCCTTTTTGCTCTTATGACACCAATGCCGTTGGATTCATAATTTAGCTTCAAATTTCGTTGCACTGCCTAATTGTTGCATTTCCTAATTTCTTGTCATTGCCCTTATTATCAGCTTCTCCTATTCTGGGTTGGTTTTTCTGTCTTCTTCCACTTTCTCAATAAGTTCTTTATGCTTCTGTTATAGAATTTATTGTTAGCTTGTCCTTGTTTTTGGAACTTACATCATTAACTATCATTGATTCCTTTATGTTGTCCAGTTTGCTTCGTATTGTCCTTTGTTAACTATGTAATTTTCTCTTGATTAAGATTTTGAGTAGTATCTAAGAAGGTGCCTCCCCGAACCTCTCCTCCATCTCTTGGCAATGCATCCAGATCCTTTGAAGGGAGCTCCTGGTACAGTCACTTTAACACTTGAATTAGTAATCCTAGTTGCTTTTACTAGATCACCCTCCACTTTCTTCTCCTTCTCTATTTCCCTCTTTATACTAATATCTCATTGTTCTTCCTCCTCTCCTCCCTTTACTAAGCTCTCTACCTCTGTTAATTTTTGCTACTTACTAGGAACTGGTCTTGGACCTATCATGTTCCCTAGAGCCTTAGTCATTTTTACATCCAAGTGTTCCCTCATCACTCCCTCAGCATCCATGTCACCTAATGAGTGGGCAGTTGGGGTGTGGTTTCATCAGACATCATGTTCTCGCAACCTCTCTAACACTACCTCTAATCCTTGTGCTTCTCCTCCCTCTCTATATACCTTGTTGAGTAGTAATCATCTACTACCCATCCTCTTGTTTTCAAACCCCTTTTCCTCGTAAGTCTCCAAATCTCTTTGTTTTTTAGTGGTCATTGTTGAAGTATGTGGCAGAACTTCTTGCACTAAGTACTTGCGGATCGTGATAGTGATATCTCTAGTAGCCAATCATATATATATATATATATATATATATATATATATATAGAACTCCTAGAATAAATGTGACGTGTTATGGAATTGTGATATACATTAAGTCCCTTCTCCATGCCCCTCCCCTTAACCCTTAAGGGTCTGTTTAGTAAACGGTAAGTGGGAGGAGGATTTGGATTTGCACTTTCTTGTTCCCTCCAAATTCTAAAACAAATTTAGTGAACTAAGAAAGTAGAAAAGTGGAAGAATGCATTATAAAAATAGTAAATGCTAATCAATTTGTTTAACACATAAACATTATTGTCAAATATTGACAAATTGAATTAACCAAATCATCTCATAGACTACTTTTTTTATTACGCACCAATTAATTATGTTAATTGTTAATTATTATCTTATTTATTAATTAATTTTCCTAATTACAATTTATATATTCATCTTGTAGAGTTGGAAATAATAGGATAATTTTATTAATAATGAGAGACTATAGGAGAGACTAGCCCCTCTCCTATTGTTCTAAGCAATGTAGGACTAAAGCCCAATAACTAATAGTTCTAATATAACACTTAACACCCTCCGTCAAGCTGGAGCATAGATGTCAATCATGCCCAGCTTGTTACATAGAAATTGAACCCGAGGACCCAAAAGAGGCTTTGTGAAGATATCAGCTATCTGGTCGCTGGTTCTCACATGTTGAAATTTTATCACTCCCTTTGTATACTCATCACGAACAAAGTCGATATCAATTTCAGTATGTCTCGTCCGTTCATGAAATACTGGATTGGTGGTAATATGAATAGCAGATTGGTTATCATACCATAGATCTGCCGCTTGAGATCTTGCATTTTCTTCAAGTTCTTGTAAGAGATACTTCATATATAATACCTCTGATGTGCAATGAGTAATAGCTCGATATTCTGTTTCTGAGCTTGAACGTGCTATCACATTTTGTTTCTTGCTCTTCCATGACACTAGATTTTCGCCAATAAATACTGAGTAGCCAGATGTAGATCGTCTATCTGTCAGACTTGCTCCCCAGTCAGCATCAGTAAAATACTCGATACGAGTGTATCCATTATTCTCCATTCAATTTTCTTTTTCTGGATTCTTGACTAGATAACACAGGATTCTGAGATGCCGAAATGCCGAAATCCCTGATCTCCACGAACATTCGAGCATACATCAGCCTCGATCGAAATGCCGTAGCATCATCAGTCTTGATCGGTTTGTCCACCAAGCTGGCGAGCCTCATGAGCAAAGGGATACTCCAATACCTGACTGGGAACTCTGGAAAGCGGATCCAAACAGGAATAACATTAAGGACTTCCTTCTCACACCGCAGTTCTGGAGTTCACTCTTTCAGAATGATCGGCTTGCCATCAAACGTCCAAGGTCCTCCCTGGATAATCCCGGTAACGTCTTCCGCCAGCCCAAACTTCACATAGTAGAAGCCATTCTCTCTGGCAAATATCTCCATGCTTCCTTTAGGTTGCCAAACACGTGCCACATACGCCCGGATCTGTCCATAGAAGGGCTTGTTTCCCCGCACGTACAGGACCAACATGTTCTCCCAAAAAGCTGTCACCTTCGCTATCTCCTCCGCAGGGAACGAGGCTTGAAAGCCACTCCCGAATTTCTTAGGTGGCACATACTCCATAGAGACTGGGCATTTGGGTCCAACTGGTTTACATATGTCAGTCCAGGACTTCCCCATAGGGCGAGGAGACATCCCCTGAGACCATGGGGCGACACTAGGCGGGGAGGACCCTATGCCCTGGCCCCCTAAGTCGACAACTTTTTCTTTCCTTTTTTCTGCCGCCGATGCCTTGGGACGCCACCCAACCGTTCTCTCACCAGCACTATTCTTCGTCCAGGAGGATCCCTGGGGCCATGGGACGTCTTTCGCGTCCTCGAACTATCTTTCGTTCTCCTGTCAGAGGTGTTGCGCGCCTTTTGGTGTGACAACGCACCACCCTCCTTGCCCACACTCCTATCTCCCCGACGTCTCGTAACCGTCGTCCAGCCACCGTTCTTTATCTGTCCACCCTGAGATTCAGACAAGGATCCAGGTTGGAAAACACCAGCGCTGCCCCTGCCGCCGCCAGCGCCACCGCTACCACCGCCGCTGCCCACGCCAGCCGGACAACCGCCGCCGCCCGTTGCACCTGCCAGCGCCGGCCCCGGCGACCCCTCGCCTGCATTCGCGCCCGAGTGCGCTTTTCCTGACCTCGCGCCGCCTCAGGTCGGGTCAGACATAGTCGGGTCACCCCTGACCGGCCCTCCACCTGACTCGCCGCCCCTCGCCGGCCCTCTCCGGGCCATGCCGACCGTCAGTGACCCGTGCCGCCGTGCGCTAGCGCGGCCGGCCGGCCCCACCGAAAACCGCCGCGGTCGCCGCCCGACCCTCCCCCGATCCGCCACCGGTGGTCGCCAACCCGGCCGACCCCTCCGTCGAGCTTGGGTCCCAGGCAAAAGCCGGGGACCCAAACCCTAGCGCCGCTGGGGTCTCCCGCGTTCGCAGCAGCCATTTATATATATATATATATATATATATACACACCTCCCCCCCCCCCCCCCTATCGGATCGAGCGGGGCCGTGTAGGGCCCACGCGATGCTGCGCAATCCCAACGGCCAAGGGGGTGCGGGGCTCCTGCTTCCGATGCGGACCATATATATATATATATATATATATATATATATATATATATACTAACAAAATATATATATATATATATATATATATATATATTTTGTTAGTATATATATATATATATATATATATATATATATATATATATATATATATATATATATTCAGTCTCTCGTGGTGGCCTTGAATTGATCGCACAAGTCCAAACCTCGAAAACGTGCTTGAGAGAAAACATTCAGTCTCTGTCCCAGTTCAACCACCCCATCAGCTAGCCGATACAGTTTTTCAAAACTGGACAGAGAAGCTCAGTTTTGACCACTTGTCCGTTTTCCAATTCCTATCCACTTCCACAAATCCAGATACATTCAGACCATTCCGTTCACATTAATAGCCACACCCACAATCACAGTTGAATAACTCACTTAGGAAAGGAAATCAATGAGCTTGCACGGGTGCATGTCAAACTGATGAGTATTCGTGTATTATTATCACAGTAAGATCCAAAACCTCAATCCAATTTCAACACCTGTCCCAGGCACACTATCAAGCATGTAGATCAACTATATCTGCTGTGACAAAGAATGGATCAAAATGGTCAAGCCTCCGTTTTCCAATTCCTATCCACTTCCACAAATCCAGATACATTCAGACCATTCATTCACATTAATATCCACGCCCACAATCACAGTTGAATAAGTCACTTAGGAAAGGAAAGGAAAGGAAATCAATAAGCTTGCACGGGTGCATGTCAAACTTATGAGTACACGTGTATTATTATCATAGTAAGACCCTAAACCTCAATCCAATTTCAACCCCTGTCCCAGGCACACTATCAAGCATGTATGATCAACCATATCCGCTGTGACAGAATGAACCGAAATGGTCAAGACTGCACACTGCCAGGTTTCAGAAAAGAAAACTGATTGGTGAGCCGATTGACTTACCGACTGAGATACAAGGACTAACATCTGCAGTTTTGGCCTTGCTGGTCTGACACTTCACATTCATTAACTATTCCAGTGATCCTTATTGTACTACTAGCAATCCCACACACAGCACTTGGTATTTAAGAGACAAATTTGAATGAAAACCAAGTGGTGTGTGGTTACACATTGTGTTCAAAGCCCCAAAATGTAATTGGAAACCGAAAAAATCCAATTCCATTGATTTCTAGCAACCCAATACAATTATACAAATTAATACGAAAATCCATATAAAAAAACACCATAAAAACATAGATGAATGTATAGAAATTTGGAACACTAAAAATACATGTATCTATGTTTATCAAGAGTTTAACACTTGAGTAGGGCTTGTATATGCAATTTAGCAAGTCTTGGGCTTCTAGGTCACTACGAAAATCACTTTGACTTCCTTTTTGGCCCTCGAATGCCCACAACAGTAACAAGTGATAGATGAGAATAGAGAGGGTAAGTGAAGAATGGAGAAGAGAGTGAATAATAGAGGAGAGAGAGTGAGGGAGCATATGATCTCCTAACTCATAGATGGCTGCCACGTCCTGTCTTAACCGTTCAACCAATCTGAACCACCCACGTAAAGATCCTATGACCAAATGCCCATACATTAGAGGACAAGTCTACTCCATCAAAAGCAATTATTATCCATTAGATTTTTGAGATCGTGATTTTTCTCTGAACCTGACTCATTGTTCATGTTAAACCAGTTTGTTTATCAATGTGAGATGCCTTTTTGAGATCCAAATGAAATTGATGTCTTATTATTTCATTATATCAACCTGACTCATTATTCATGTTAAACCAGTTTGTTTATCGATGTGAGATGCCTTTTTGAGATCCAAATGAAATTGATTTCTTATTATTTCAGTATCTCTACTGCTGGCATCTGTTTTCACGAGCAAATGGAAGTATTGCTGTATTAAAACTGATTTAAGATATATTGATAGCAGACGAACGCTTTTGAGTCTTATTTTAACTGGATGGTTGGCCACTCTTTTGTGTAACTTCTATACATGACAGCTCTGAAGCAATTATATATATTTGCGCATATATATTGGATACACTTGTTAGTACTGGACTAGATTGTGCACTGAATTTTCAAATCTGGATTTCATTGGATTATTAGTACATTATAACTTGACTTTTCTCTCAAAATAATATTATACCTTGAAATGACTTGCAGGGTCAACTCAAAGATTTGTCAAAGAATCCATCTCCCCTCACTAATAATGGTCTGTCGGAACTGAAGGATGCGGTAAGCTCTCAGTTTACACAACCAAAAAGTGAACTCTGGGGGCTTATTTCCATTAGTTCTTAGTATACTCAAACTTTTATTTCACAGAACGGAACAAGTATGATAGCATGTGAGCAGCAATCCCTTGCAATCAGTTCTAATGGCCGTGATCCCCCATCGTGAGACGATTCCTCATCTGACTTCTAATTTACGTGGTGATGGTGTTCATCATGTTTTATCATACACACATGTACTTTTTAATGATCGGAGTATCAGATATAAGTTTCCTTTTCTTTTTCCTCTTGCCATCCTAAGAGGATGTATGCCAAGTTCATGCAGTCTGATATATTCCCTCGTGAGATTAAGGCCTCGTTTGGTACACTGTAATGTAATCATAATCATTTTTTTCATTTGATTACATTGCGATTACGATTACATTACAGTGAACCAAACGAGGCCTAACGTAATCTGCTACAAACTGTCCTCTCTTTGCTGCATCACCACATGATTATTTATGTATTTAGCTTAATGAGAAGAAACCGATACCGATGGGTCAGTGGAACCGAAACCATAAAAACCACACCCCATCTCACCCTTGTGTTTCTGTTAGTAGGTTACCCTCCCTCCTGCTCACTCGTGTTATGCAGGCGTTAAATGGATCACTTAGGTCTAGTAGTTTGGGTTACAATTGGGATATGTTGGTTGGTTGAAATAACTAACAAACAGACGTTCTGAAACTGAAACACTTGTAGTGCGGCCGTACGTTTGGTCAAAGCTCAAAAGAAAAGTAACTACAGTTTAAATTGAACGTTAGTAAATTATATTTTCCCTCTTGCGTTCTTCTGTGTTGACTAGGGCAGCATTGCGGACACAGGTATTTGATGCAAGACACATTCTGAGTCCAAATACATTTTGGATTAGTTAGAATTACCTTTTTTTTTTCAATTAATTTAGTAGGGCATTTGTAAGTTTATTAGAAGAAATATAAGTTTAGAATAAGTAATTCAATTTCTTTTATCTTATTGAATCAAAGAATATATATATATATATATATATATATATATATATATATATATATATATATATTTTTTTTTTTTTTTTTTTTTTTTTTTTTTTTTTTTTATATATATATATATATATATATATATATATATAGGAAGACATGACAACGTATCGGTCATTGAACCTTTGATTCTAGTAACAGCAAAACAACATTGATTCTATTAAACCGTTTTTTTTTATTTTACAAAACAGCTTTGATTATGTTAGAAACATAAAATAGAAAATCTGACTAATTCATGTTTTTCCTCCTAACTATCCGACACTTCCCCTCAAGTTGGTGTATAAATATCGATCATGTCCAACTTACTAACAAGGAACTTATAGTTTGGTTTCAACAATCCCTTTGTGAAAATATAAACTATATACTGTGTTGTTGGTACGAGTAGCATTCAATTTGCTTTTGCTTCAAGCTTCTCCTTTATAAAGTGTCTGTCAACTTCAACATGTTTTATTGGACATGATTGTGAAATGCTAATTTCTGCCTTGTTGTCACATTACAACTTTATAGACACGGTCACATCTCTGTTTAGCTCCTTAAAAATCTCTGAACCACAATAATTTACACACTCCATGAGCCATCGATCTGTATTCTACTTCTGCACTACTTCAGGCAACTATACTTTGTTTGTTGTTTCTCCTGGTCACTAAGTTTTCTCACAAAAGTATATTATCCTTCTGCTGAGTTACTATTTGTAACTGAGGCAGTCTAATCTGCATGTGTATATGCTTTAATACTTCGTTGTTCATTCTTCTTGAAGAATAGATCTTTTCCTGGATGCTTTTCAAATATCTCAAACTTCAGTATACAGTTTCAAGGTGTTCTTAATGAGAAGAATGCATGAATCGACTTACAAGCTTACTGCGAATGTGATATTTGGTCGCGTGTGTGATAAGTAGATCAACTTTCCAACGAGCTTTTGGTGCCGTGATGTGTCAACTGGATTACCATGAAATTATAATGTTTTCGATTTCGATAAATTGGACTATAGTACGACATCCACTCATTCCAGTTTGTTTGTGAAGATCAATAATATACTTCCTTTGTTAATCGGAACGACAAAAGGATGTCTGTTTATTCTTAAAATAAACTTTTTGTAAAATAAACTTTTGGATTAATATAAATATGATAAGTATGAGTATGCTTTAAATTATTTTAATAAATATAAAATATTATTTTTAAATGTTTATGCTGACTAATTGTGGAACTAAGATTTGATTAATCTGAATTTGAAATATTATTTTGATTTAAATTTATATGAATCTTTTATCTACTAGGATTAAAATTCTTATCCATACACATATTATTATAGCCCCTCTCTCATCTGTCTCCGATATCTCCCGGTTCCCTCACCTGCGATAACTCTCAAGCTCTCCCTTTGTTTTCCTTCTCATTCACAAAATCTAAAACCACCACAATTCTCTCCACAAACAACCATCATGCGCCATAGGCGAATATACCAGCACTAACCGACCACCACTCTTCATCCCAAGCCACTGAACCCTTCAACACCACCAGGGGCGGACGCAGGAATTTAAAAGAGGGGGGTCAAACTCAAATGTAAAAAAAAAGTCCAAAAAAAAAGTGTGTACTAAAGAACTGAAATGATGATCTTCTTGTTGGTTTATAGGAAAAGCATTCATATTTTAGACACGACCCCTTAGAAGAAAAAAAAAATTACGTCCTGAAATATAACCAAAAGTATAGGCTACAAAAATGTTGCCCATGGTAGATAGAGGAGTGCATGGATCTAGGCTCACCCATATAGAAGAGATTTTAAATATAGACCATGCACATCCTGATGTGTGTTTTATTCACACAAGTGACACACTAGACGGACACTGAGAAGATCAACCACAGTAATTTTAGGAATAGCTCACAAGAATTTCGATCAAGTTAATGAAGATCATGTACATGATGTAGGTGTGTGAGAAAGAAAAGAGAAGGGCACTTAAAAATATTTATAATGTATAAAAGAATTTTAGACGTGAATGAGCGAGAGATGAAGCGACGCTTTTGCTGCTTGCTCTCTGCAATCTCTACTTGTCATTCCATGAGCTTGTTATTCAACACATTCATGACAGCTAATTTAACTCTTCACCAAAATTCAGTGGGGTCAGATGACCCCACATGCCCTAGTGTGTGTCCGCCCATGAACACCACCATCACCACCGTGCATGGGCGGACACACACTAGGGCATGTGGGGTCATCTGACCCCACTGGATTTTGGTGTTCAGTCAATCGGCAGAATAAAAAACGCCAACGGCGTTCGGACTTAGCCTTGCAACGGCTACTCGAAGACATCGCTCGGTCGAAGCGACCGCTCGCTCAGGTGGGGTAGTTTCGGTGAACTTGCCTCATCTTAGCCTTCACATAATAAATCGCATGTTTTCAACTTGCACAAGTAGGCTTGATAATAAAAGAGACGAATCCACATAGCTAAAGGGAATAATCCCGACGGATCGAATTGAGTTAGAATATGGAATGGTCCAACGGTCGGCTTAGAGTTGGTGCACGGCGTGCTTTGAAAATGACACTCGATCCTTCGTCCCGTGGCTTGGGAGAAGGAAAGTTGGTTGAGTCGGCGAAGTTATGAACATAGCCTAAGTCATAGGCGTCGTCCGCATGAATGCTTCATAAAGCATGCACGGTCCTGTTGTCCAAGGCTTGGCATAGCCTTGGCTTGTCCCATGAGTTAAGTTGCGTTGCACAGCTTGTGCCATAAGTCTAGGCACCCAAATGACTTGGTCGTTCAAAGTTGAACGCGTGCACGGCACGTTCCATCGAGGCAAGGCTTGACGCGGCCTTTGCTCGTTAAGTTGTAGGCTTGAGTAAGTTAGGCAAAGTTATGTTGGTCGACCTAAGTCATTCCAAGTGCTGCCCCACTCATTCTGCGGTTGTCAAGTTAAATAGTCCCACGATCCCAAGGCTCGTCATATAAAGTATGACTTAGGCGATAGCGTTGCGTAGATCGGAAGTCGGCTTAAGGCACGGTGTACGGACTTAGTGTCTAGGGCATGAACCACGGTTGATTGAATGAGTTTTGGAGAAAGGATTATTGAATATGCATTGAATAAATGAAATGATATGGTAACATGGAAAGAATGCTCGCGACCGTGGGTCGTCGAGGGGTCTCAAATGATAGAAAGAATGCTCGCGACCGTGGGTCGTCGAGGGGTCTCAAATGATAGAAGGTTTGATTTTGGTTTTGGGAAAGAGATGATAACACTGAGAGTGCAATGACTGTGTGAGACGTCAGTTTGAGTGAAGGGTCTTGCATGGTCATTGGACAACTTGTCGACAAGGTAGAGTTTTCCCGCACGGCATCCCGTGGCGCCACGAGACCGATGCGGCCTAAGGAAACACGGTGGTAGCTGTGCTGGCTCGACAGCACCGGGTCAGTCGGGGACTTCCAGGGGGCTAGCTAACCTTGCGTTGGAAGGGTCCCGGCCGACCGCAAGCTACGTGTCCAAGTATAGCTTGTTATGCTAGTGACCCCATATAGATGAGTCGGCATGGGCGGCGATCCGCGTATATGCCTTTGGACTGAGTCGAGTATTAGAAGAAGTGAATCAAGAGTCGAGTCGAATGCGTGCTCGGTCAGAAGACAATATTTGGGCCTAAGATTTGGCTGCAACGAAGACACCGTGCTTCGGCACGAGATGTGGCATCGAGTCCTATGTTGTCGGCATATAAGTTGCATGGTTATGGTTGAGTTGTTTGAGTTTAAGTCAGGAAACCGCCGCAAGGCAAAGTTGGTCGAGTAACCCTTAGTTTACAAGTGGATGGGTCAGTTGGTGATCAAAGTAGCAAGGGCCGCGAGGCGGCGATATGATCGAGTCTCATTGAGTTGCGAGGCACGGCCTCAGCAAGGGTTTGTAGCACGGTCACATGGAAGTGGAGCCTCGTCGCGTAGTTGCGTCTCTGATTTCAAGCCGTAAGGCAAACACGACTTGATAGGTTAACGTTGTTGGCACAAGAAGGGTCTTGAGGCAAGGTATAAGTTAACGTTGTCGTTGTAAGCACGAGATGGTCTAGAGACACAGAATAGGCCAAGGCGTCGGTCCTAAAACTGATCCTAAGGCAAGACTAGAAAGATAATTGATAAGAAGGGACTATGCTGCACAAAGTAAATGAACGTGTTGGTTTTGTATGGGTGGGCGAGGAGCTCATTCCACCAGTACAGTTGAGTACTGACACCCACACAGTGTTCATGTGCAGGCACAGGTAGAAGCTCGTGGCGCGGAGCTCGCTTGGATGCGTCGAGGCACGGAGTTCCTTGGTGATTCGAAGTGTGCGGCCGCGTGGATTGAAGACTTATACAGGACATAATGTATGGACATCGCCTTCCGAAGCTTCCGCTGGATCAAGACTTGAAATTGAGAGATGAGAGAGAGCTGAGTGACTTGTAATGTGAGATGAGTGAGCTTGAGTGAGCTTGAGAGCTTGGCCTTGCGCCCCACTGTAATCTTTGTTTCAATATCAATAAAAGAATGTTTTACAATGACTTGTGTTTTGTTTCAAATTTCGCTGCTATTATTTAATGTCTCTGCTTGGGACTTCTGTGCGACGACCCCGTCGCAGCCGCTGAAATCGGCCGTTATGGAACCCGCCTTGCACGAGCGCAATCTAGGCTCGTGCGGCATCACGCCTTAGCGAGGACGATCGCTCCTACGGGAGCGGGGCGTGACACCGGCTCGGCAAGGTCGCGTCCGATAAGGATGCGGCGCCAAGCCGCTGATAATCTACAGTTGTGAATGGCCATAGAGGGGTGGATGTGTTTGAAGTATCTGGCTTTCAAAAACCTGCTCCATAAGTTGTTGCTCGTACGAAGATTCCACCACAGCTTCATCGAGAATGATTTTACAATGTGGGTGAGTTTGGTAAATCCCAATCCCCCTTCGCCAGTCGGGTGAGCCATAGAGTCCCAGCTAGCCCAGTGATGTTTGTCCTTGCCATTGCTATGTCTCCAGAAAAAATTACAAAAGATCTGTTCCATCGAAGAAAGAACCTTAGTAGGTGGCGAGCACGCCGCTAGGATGTGTATGGGGATGGAGGATAGCACGTGATTGATGAGGATCATCTTGCCGCCTGAGGATAAGGTAGCATTGTGCCACCCTTCTAGTTTCTTCCTGATTCTGGTGATTAAGTCCTCGAATTTGCCGGCATTGGATTTCCCATACACCAACGGGCACCCGAGGTAGTGGAACGGGGGCTTGGCAACTGTGAAGGAAGTTAATTGGGATAGGTTGTTGGCGTGGTCTCTATTGGTGTTGTGGTGGGCGTAAATGATGCTCTTGGAATGGTTGATTTTCTGTCCGGAGCATCTAGAGTATCTCATCAGGGTGTTGTGAATCACCGCCACTGCGCCTTCGTCCCCGGAAGAGAAAATGAGTAGGTCGTCTGTGAAGGCCAGATGGGTGATGATTGGGCAGCCACTGGAAGTATGATAGTGTTGAAAGTAGGGGATGTTGACCATATTGTTAAGGTTCCTACTCAGAGCGTCGGCGGCTATGATGAAGACTGTGGAGGATAGTGGGTCGCCTTGTCTCACCCCGCGGTGGGATTTAAAAAATCCATCGGCGTGGCCATTGATGACCGTGGAGAACCAGGAGTTGCTGATGGATCTCCAGACGAGTACATTATGGAACAAGAAAACATATTAAAAATGTGGAAGGTAAACGAAACAGTTAACAAAAGCTATATGATGACAAGTAAATTATGGAACAAGAAAACTTAACCATCTACGTGATTTGAAGTACAATTTTTAATATGTGATCTTTCTGGAATAGTTACACCGCAAGGTCTATAAGGACTACTATGCAATATACAATATGACATGCAGCAAGGTCTAAGGTCTGATCACATATTTACTTGGTACTTTCCCGTCCGACTACTAAACATGGAATACGATGATCAAGTATGACACAATAAATAGATAAACATGAATTTACTAACCCGTGTAACGAACGTGTCAAGAATCAAATATGCCTCACTAATCATGCAAATATAGTAATTAACAATATTAGAAACACAAAAAAATGTACTCACCTAGGGTTCTTAGCTGGTGAAACAAACCATCTCGTTAGGTCCAGAATTGTCTGGATGGCTTGAGTTGATGTGAAGGATTTTGGAATTCGCAAGAAGATAAGAATATAATTAATTACGATCAAGAAATTTTAATTGAAAGAATATCGTAAATAAATATTATAAACTACTGTGGAGGATATATATATATATATATATATATATATATATATATATATATATATATATATATATATATATATATAGTAAAGAGAAGTTTTGGAATAGTTTCTCAATAGAGGTGTTGGTTACCTATTATACTTCTAAATATATTTACAATTAGGTTTTATACTTAAGACGTTTTCTAGAATAATTATCAAAATAGTTCTACTAATAAAAATATAAGTTTCCAAATATATTATAATTAGTTTTTCAAATAGTTTATAATATTTATTTACGATATTCTTTCAATTAAAATTTTTTGATCGTAATTAATCATATTCTTATCTTCTTGCGAATTCCAAAATCCTTCACATCAACTCTAGCCATCCAGACAATTCTGGACCTAACGAGATGGTTTGTTTCACCAGCTAAGGACCCCAGGCGAGTACATTTTTTTGTGTTTCTAATATTGTTAATTACTATATTTACATGATTAGTGAGGCATATTTGATTCTTGACACGTTCGTTACACGGGTTAGTAAATTCATGTTTATCTATTTATTGTGTCATACTTGATCATCGTATTCCATGTTTAGTAGTCGGACGGGGAAGTACCAAGTAAATATGTGATCAGACCTTAGACCTTGCTGCATGACATGTTGTATATTGCATAGTAGTCCTTATAGACCTTGCGGTGTAACTATTCCAGAAAGATCACATATTAAAAATTGTACTTCAAATCACGTAGATGGTTAAGTTTTCTTGTTCCATAATTTACTTGTCATCATATAGCTTTTGTTAACTGTTTCATTCACCTTCCATGTCATGATTTACATTTTGTTTATTCATCATTTATGTCATTTTCTATTCATCATTTTATAGTCGTTATCATATATTTGGAACTGCATGCATGGATTGTACTCGTTCCATTCCTGACTGAAAACTATTTTTCAGATTAGTCGCTTTTTCGTATTGGATTCTTGGAAAGACATGGGTATATGCTAAGGTTAACCCTAAGGGATCGTTTGGATCAAGTTTTTGTATTCCTAGGAATAGGTTTTCAATTCCTTTCCCAACATTCCCATACCCATGTTTGGTTAGGTTGGGAATAGTTAGTTCAAAAATTTAAAAAATTTCATCTCCATGTTTGGTTTACAAAGGGATAGAAATATTAATTTATTTAGTTTTCCTTTAATACCCTTGCATTAATTTCATCATGATTTACATGTTTGGGATAGAAGTTGAAAATTTGAAAATAAAAAGAGGGTATAAGTGTCCAAACAAAATAGCCAAACATCATTCCTAGGAAAACAAATCTATTCCCAAGGGGGGATTGGGAATAGCTTTCCCAAGTCAATGGGAATATCTTTCCCCCCTAAGCCCCTCATATTTCCTTCCCATTCCCAATCCTAAACATACCAAACATGGGTAAGAAATTCAAAACCCATTCCCAAGCCACAAAACTTGAACCAAACGCCCCCTAAAAGACTAGTTAGATAGATGTGTTGATAGTTATTTTCAATATTTAGGAGATATTGTATTTTAAATCAAATGTAATCTTTTGAATATTGTAATTAATTTAGTTTTATGAATGAGCAAAATTTTTTTTTTTAATTATGGGCAAATATTGTGATCTTGTTCATTGCGGGTTAGACAGCGTTCTATCGCCGATGTTACGACGTAGGCTGGACTTGCGCACGCACTTGCATCCCAAAAAGTGGATGCGGATCGTGACAACATCCAAGGAGGTAGGAGGCTCAGGCAGTTTCACCAGCCCTCCACAGTAAGGGAAATGGCTCACACCCTTGGCTGGGCCACCCAGTCGTTAGTACAACTGGTTCGAGACCGATTCTTCTACTTTACATAAGCAGCATGACAGTGGAAGAGTACAATGCAGAGTTCTCACGCTTGAGTCATTTTGCCCCGTACCTGATACAGACTGGAGAGCAGAAGGCAGAGAGTTTTACGATGGACTCAGCTTCAAGATGCAGAGGCTCGTAGGATCAGTAGCACCTACTTCCTGTTGACACAAAGTCACAGTCAACCAAATATTGACTACATTGACCAAATAATACTTGTATTAATTCAATACGACACACGACGACTGCATTCAGTTCAAGACAGATGACAGCTCAGTCTTCAGCTCTCAGTGTGTTCTGGAGTCTGTATTTTATGATTTCATTGAGTCTAGATTTATGTACTCTGAGTTATGCTGAGCTCTTGGAACTTAGTCTACAAGCCTACCCAAAATCCCAAGCTCCACCAAAACCAAATTGCCCACAAGTCCCTCTTAGGACCATTCTGTGCTCTGGAGACAGAGTTCGGGCCGAACTCTGCCTCCACACAGAGTTCGGGCCGAACTCTGTCCCCTAGAAATCAGGAACCCTAATTTTAGGGTTTGCTGTTTGCTAGCTGTCCAACGGCCAAATTTTTGAATTTCCTTACCCGAATTCTGGCCGAATTCTGTCCCTAAAATCAGTATAAATAGGGCATGAATTCTCTCATTTTGTATCACTCAATCTTCTCTTCTCTTCTCTCCTACAAGCTCTATAAGCCATACCCTTCTCATCTACTAGCCACAAGCCTCCTAAGTCTCGAGTGCTTAGCATCTCTCATTTAGGATTCTTGTGCAAGAGTGAAGAAATCGCTTGGACAATTCCAAGCAATCGCCACTGCGATTCTCTGTAAGAAGTTGACGTGCTCTTCTGAAGTAAAGGCACGGGTTGTAAGCTACTATTTCACAAATAGTGGATTTAATCCTGAGCTAGAGTTCTCAGGCCTGGACTAGTCCTCCACGAGGGAAACCAGGTTAAAATTGCTGTGTTTGCGTATGCTCTCTTGTCTTTCATTTACATTCCGCATTTTACTCTGATTATTCATTGTTAGTGAAAGAGTTAATTTTTAATTGGTCATTATACATATATACTCTATTCACCCCCCTCTAGAGTTGCCAAACTGTTCTTCAATTGGTATCAGAGCTCTGTTCTCTTTATAAGGACTAACATCCTAAGAGCTGATCCATGGCAACCACACAATCCTTGATCTCCAATCATGGTGAAGGTCAGTCCACTCATAGGCCTCCCCTATTTGATGGGACTAACTACACATATTGGAAAACAAGGATGAGTTTTTATCTGAAGTCTCTAGACTTTGACCTGTGGACTGTCGTAACTGACGGTTACAAAAAGCCCGCCAGAATAGTTGTCGATGGTGACCTCATTGAGAAGCCACACGACAAATATTCTGTCGAGGAGAAGAAACAGGCAAGTCTAGATGCTAGGGCTATTAATGCTTTATTCTGTGCTATAGACAGGAACGAGTTTAACAGGGTCTCTACATGCACCACTGCTCATGAAGTATGGAGACTTCTGGAAGTGACGCATGAAGGAACCACTCAAGTCAAGGAATCAAAGATAAGCCGTCTCACTCAAGAGTACGAAGCCTTTAAGATGAAGCCAAATGAGACGATCACTCAAATGTTTACAAGATTCCTCGACATCATCAACCCGTTATCCTCGCTTGGTAAGCAGTACTCAAACCATGAGAAGATCCGCAAGCTACTCAGAGGGTTACCAAAGATTTGGAACCCTAAGGTGACAGCCATCATAGAAGGAAATGATCTCACAAGTATGTCTATGGAGACTTTGATGGGCAAGCTCATGACTCACGAGCTTGACCTCAAGGACTTCGAAGAGCCTGCTCCGAAGACCAGGGAGGTAGCACTCAAAGTCCATCGACGAAAGGTTGATCACGATGAGACTGAAGACGATATCTCAGATGATGAAGACCAAGCTCTCATGGTACGTAACTTCAAGAAATTCCTTCGCTTCAATCAAAGAAAGAAGGAACCACAAGAAGACGATGAAGAAGAGCCAACTTGCTATGGTTGCAAAAAGACTGGACACGTCAGAAGAGACTGTCCGCTCTTAAAGAAGAGCAACCGGTATGAAAAGCCCTACAAGAAGAACTCATCAAAAAGATATGCCAACACAAGCATCTGGCATGAAAGCGAAGCAAGTGACTCCGAGGAAGAAAAGAACTCTCCTCAAGACAAAGCAAATGTTTGCCTCATGGCAAATTCCACCAAGGTATCAAACGAAACTTTAGATGACTTCTCTTTTGATGAACTTGGCGATGCTTTCACCGATTTACTTGATGATCACAAAAAGGTTATCGGTAAATACAAGCATGCCAAGGACAAAATCAAAAGTCTAGAAGATGAGATACAAAGAATTTCCTTGCTTCTTAATAATGTTAGAAACACATCTCCCACAAATGACACTGATGAAGTATCCAAGCTTAAATTAAGCTTACATGATGCTGAAGCACGCATTGAGCAACAAACTCAAGACATCACTACTCTCAACACATTGCTTGCTGAAGAAAAGAGTAGACACAAGATTTCTATGACTAAGATTTATGGCTTAAATATTAAGGTTGATGAATTACAAGCTGTTTCTAAAAGATTAGAAATCAAATTGGGAAAACAGGTTGCTAAACCTCAAACCCAATCACATGAGCACAACACCACTCATGCTAGTCAACCACATCACCCTCATACAGCACATAACCATGCATTTATATACACAAACTTTCACAAACCGCATGCACGTAAAAATACTCCCCATACTCATCATATTGCACAAAGACACAACCAATATCACTCTACACATAGACAAAGTCATCATACCATACCTCATCAACATGCCATGCCACGTAGACAAAATCATCATGTTATGCCACATAAGCAAAATCATCATATCATGCCACAACATCACACTATGCCATATAGACAATTTCAGCATGCCACTCCTCACAGTCAATATCATCATGCTATGACACACAGACATAATCATCATGTAACTCACTCTAAGCATAGTCATCATTACCATGCTAACTCTCCAAATCATCCTCATCCTGTTGCTCATAGATATCATTCTCATGCTCCCAGTATAAATAAAAATGCCATCTGTACTTACTGTGGAAAACATGGACACATCTCACCACAGTGTAGAATTAGAAGACTGGTAGACAAGAAAATATATGCTTGGTTTCCAAAAACTAACTTTTCAGGACCCTCGAGAAAATGGGTACCAAAGGTCACATCTACTCTTGATGTAGGTGGACCTTTCCTCCTCAACTGAGAGTAAGTGGATTCTCGATAGTGGATGCTCGCGACATATGACGGGAGACGCAAATCTTTTTGCATCACTATCGATGAAAAGAGAAGGATACGTATCCTTCGGTAACAATCTCAAAGGGCACATAATAGGTAACGGTATCATTGGTCATCCTCCTTCTCCTGTTATAAAGGATGTCTGCCTAGTGACCGAGTTAAAGCATAACCTGCTCAGCATTAGCCATCTTGCTGATCATGGATATGATATTAACTTTGGACAAAACTGTTGCTACATCTACGATAGGTCAACAGGAGACATTGCTTTTGAAGGGAAAAGAGAGGACAATATATATATTTTCTATCTCTCTATAAATACTAACAATGCAGGTAGATGTTTATATGCCCACAAAGACGAACGACTACTTTGGCACCAGCGTCTCGGTCATGCCAACATGGATGCTATATCCAGGCTTTCTACCAAGAAGCTAGTGAGAGGATTGCCTGACATCACATTCAAAAAGGACACGGTATGTGCCGAATGTGAACTAAACAAGGCAACTAAATCCTCATTTCATTCCATCAACTCTGTAAGTACTACTAGACCCTTGCAATTACTCCATATGGATTTATTTGGTCCTAGTAGAATAGCTAGCCTTGGTGGCAAACTATATGCTTTTGTTATTGTTGATGATTTTTCGAGATTTACTTGGGTTTTCTTTCTCGCTAATAAGAGCGATGCTATCTCTGTTTTCAAAGTTTTTGTAAATAAAGTTCAAAACGAAAAAGGCTACATGATTACTCGAATCCGAAGTGATCATGGAGGCGAATTCGTAAATTCAGATTTTGAAAGTTTTTGTAATGCAAATGGTTTTGATCATGAATTTTCTTGTCCTAGAACTCCTCAACAAAATGGTGTTGTGGAGCGGAAGAATAGGACTCTTGGCGATATGGCTAGAGTCATGTTGAATAAATTTTCTCTTCCGAAATATTTTTGGGCAGAGGCTGTAAGTACAGCATGCCACATTTTGAATAGGGTGCTTATTCGTCCCATTTCGAAGAAAACACCCTATGAGCTTTGGTTTGGGAGAACCCCAAATGTTTCTTATTTCAGAGTTTTTGGCTGCAGATGTTTTATCCTTAACACCAAAGACAACTTAGGCAAATTTGATGCCAAAGCTGACGATGGTATCTTTCTTGGTTATGCTGCCAAAAGTAAGGGATATAGAGTTTTCAATAAACGCTCACTTATTGTGGAGGAGTCAACTAATGTGACTTTTGATGAAGATAACAGTGCAGTAAGTACTCTTGATGATGATGTTGTGCCATCAACTTCCTCTACTCCAATGAATACTTCAACTGAAACTAATTCTCTGGAGGGTTTGCCTAAGAAATTCTCATTCAAACCTTCTCATCCAGAAAATTTAGTCATAGGTGAAGTTTCACGTGGAGTTACTACTAGATCATCATTAAGAGACTCTGTTGCTAGCACTGCCTTCATTTCACAAGTAGAGCCTAAAAACATTTCTGAAGCTTTTACTGATGAATTTTGGATCTCTGCTATGCAAGAAGAACTCAACCAATTTGAGAGAAGCCAAGTATGGGAACTAGTTCCTAAACCGGCTAATCACTCAATAATTGGTACCAAATGGGTGTTTAGAAACAAAGTAAATGAAGATGGTTCAGTCACACGTGACAAAGCTCGTCTAGTAGCTCAAGGATACAACCAAGAGGAAGGTATCGACTACGATGAGACATATGCTCCTGTTGCTAGACTAGAATCCATTCGGATGCTTTGTGCTTTTGCCAATCATCAGAACTTTAAATTATTTCAAATGGATGTTAAAAGTGCTTTCTTGAATGGCTTTATTAAGGAGGAAGTTTATGTCAAACAACCCCCTGGCTTTGAAAATCACAAATTTCCCGACCACGTGTTCAAGCTAAAGAAAGCGCTTTATGGCCTTAAACAAGCTCCCAGAGCTTGGTATGAAAGGCTAAGCAGCTTCCTGCTTGAGAAAGGTTTTTCTAAAGGGAAAATTGACACTACACTATTTATCAAATCTTTCAAAGACACCATTCTATTAATTCAAATTTATGTTGATGATATTATTTTTGGATCTACTGATGAAACTCTTTGTCAAGAATTTGCCAAGTGTATGCAGACAGAATTTGAGATGAGCATGATGGGAGAGCTCAACTACTTTCTTGGCCTGCAAGTAAAGCAACTGACAAATGGAACTTTCATCTGTCAATCGAAGTATACCAAGGACATGCTGAAGAAGTTCGACCTTGACAACGTCAAACCAATTAGCACGCCAATGGCTACTTCAACCAAACTCGAACCAGATGAGAGCGGCAAACCTGTTGATCAACGTAAGTATCGAGGTATGATAGGCAGCTTACTTTATTTAACTGCTAGTCGCCCCGATATCATGTTTAGTGTTTGCCTATGTGCTAGATATCAAGCAAATCCTAAGGAATCTCACATGACTGCGGTTAAGCGTATCTTTCGATACCTTAAGGGTACGGTTACAGTGGGCCTATGGTATCCCAAGTCAACATCATTTGACCTCATCGGTTACTCTGATGCTGACTTTGCTGGATGCAAGGTCGACCGTAAAAGTACGAGCGGCACGTGTCATTTGTTAGGAAAGGCTCTAGTCTCATGGTTTAGCAAGAAGCAGAACTCTGTCGCACTATCCACAACAGAAGCTGAATATATAGCAGCTGGGCGTTGTTGTGCACAGATTCTGTGGATGAAGCAAACCCTTGAAGACTATAAGTTATCTTTCTTGCATATTCCTATATTCTGTGACAATACTAGTGCCATAAATTTGACTAAGAACCCTGTCTGTCACTCACGCACTAAACACATTGAGATCAGACACCACTTTTTGCGTGATCATCAGCAAAATGGCACGATTAACTTAGAATTTAATTGACACTGATCATCAGCTAGCAGATTTCTTTACTAAGCCACTATCCGAAGAGCGCTTTAATTTTCTTTGTCGTGAACTTGGAATCTTAGATGAAGCAGTCATAAATTGAAACTCACCTGCGTAAATATCGAGTATATTGTGATTCCTTTACGAAGAATTTGGTATGGGTACAAGCCGAAAGGGCCCTTCTGACAACAAGGCGTAAAAGCCTAAGCGACACGGTGCACTAGTCTTCAGGACTACCGCTAGCTGGGATCCGGCCCCTGCAGCTAACCCATGGCAAATTTGGACTATTGAACTGCAGTATATGTCCTTATTTATTATATGGCTTGTTTCGATTTAATATTGCCTAATTGACATTTTCTAAAAGTTCATTCTACTTTCTGTATACCTCTTATTTGCATTCAACACTCTTTGTTTTCCCCGACTATCATTTTGTTTATTTATTAAACATTTTCTTCCTGACTTTTGCCTATTTTCAGTTCTGGACTATTGAACCAGAACTCGGGCCGAACTCTGCCCCTATCAGAGTTCGGGCCGAGTTCGGTACCTAGGTTCCAGAATCGGGATCTGGCTCCACCGTTGGATCTTTTCTAATCCTATGGTCAATATTTCACCCGACCATAAGACAAAACCCTACTTTATGTCGGGATTCTACCTCTCTCCTTCACTATTACCACCTTTTCTCACCTATACACACTCTTTCCTTAAAACCCTAACCCTAGTTTTTGATCCAGAGTACCCCATTGCTTCTCAAATCAACAAAAAGGTGTCTCCTCTCCATTCTCCTCCATTGTTCTTTACCTGTTTGAGGTATCATTCATATTTTCTATCTTCTAGTTAAAATCTTTTAAATGGCTCCTTGCTTGTTCAATCGTGGGAAGAGGATTCGAATTGAGAGTATTTCCTCTTCAGATTCTTCTCCATCAATTGAACAAATCATTGAACTACCTCAACCACCTCACCCTTTGTTCAATCCACCTCGTCCTCTACATCCTTCCACTTATGACAATAGACTTTTTGTCTCACTTGATGCATCAAACAACTGGTTTAGTGACTTTCGGAATCGTCAGGTATTCACAGGACATCCTATCAATTTTTCAATATTCTCTCAATATGATTCTTTATTCCATGACCTTTATATTGATGAACTAATCACTACATCTTCTGCTATTTATCGTCATGCCATTCAAATGTTCTACTGCAACTTAACCTTTGATGATCTTCGTATTTATTCACGAGTTGCTGGTATCGATATCTCGTTTGATGACTTTGAATTAGCAGAATATCTTGATCTTCTTGAGCCAAGTTCTTGGGAAAGGCTTGTTGATGCTCGCTCGTTCCATTTTCCCAACGGACTTTCTCTTGAAAGCTTCAAGGACGATCTGTGCACTCCTTACGCACGTCCTCGAAAGCTCATGACAAAATATCTCAACCCATATTTTTCTGATCTTCATTGGATCATTTCTAACACCATTCTACCCAAGATCGGTTCCCCTAATGAAATCACTTATCTTGAAATTTCTGCTCTTTATCATCTTCACTTTGGAATTCATTTCAATCTTCCACGTACTATGATGGACTGGATGATTCGCTGTAGGAGGAAACCACGAGCTTTGGTTTATCCTCTGTATCTTCCTATGATCTTTCGTGCTTTTCATATACCACTTGATGCCTGTCCGTTTCTGCCGGCACCTACCTTTTTATCTCCGGCACGACTCCTTCAGCCTGTTGCTGCTACTGATTTGTCTGCTGATGAGGAGCCTGACGCCCCTTCACTCGGTCAGACTGCACCTCCTGCCACTTTGGATTCACTTCAGACTATGCTTCGCGATCGTTTTACTCTTGAGGACGATCGCTGGACACAGCTGGACTATCGTACCACTCTGCAGATGAGTGCTCTCGGCAACTCTCTGCATGATATCCGGTACTCTCTGTCTCAGCATCTGCACATTCCCATGGAGAGGGATCCAGCGCGCGCGGGTTATCGCATTGATGATCCGTGGGTTATGCGTTACATGGATCCGGATGATGCTTTTGTGGACCCTCGTCGCTCCTTCCATGGTCCATCAGATGTTCCAGGACCTTCTCGTGCTCCATGATGGAGACTGGCTACTATCTGCTGCTGCTACTACTGATGATGGTCTTAGTTACTTTTGCTTTCAGTTATTTAGTTTATCATGGATTTATGTAGCTGGTTTTATGTACTCTGTTTATGAGTTGGCCACTTGGTTTGGTGGATGACATTATCTATCTTTATTATCATTCTCTGTCAGTGCTTATTTTGCTTAAAATTATACTGTTTCTTCTCTTAGTGTGGTTGCATTACTATTCATTGCTTCTTATATTGCTAACTGCCAAAAGGGGGAGAAAACATATGTATATTTTTGTTTTGGGAAACTATTACTGGTTCTATGCATTCGTATATCTGTGTATATCTGTGCTTCTTGCTCTGGAAAATATTATCTATCAGATCACAGGTACTATGCATTTTGTACGGGGGAGAGCTATAGTTTCTAGCTCGACACCGCTCATGATTTATGGGGGAGCTATTTTCGCTTAGCTCAGGCATCGTTTATGGGGGAGCTATGGAGCTATATTACAATCAACTGTGTCCAGGTATGAATATTGAAATATACATATATTATTTTGTCAATTATCAATATGGGGGAGATTGTTGACACAAAGTCACAGTCAACCAAATATTGACTACATTGACCAAATAATACTTGTATTAATTCAATACGACACACGACGACTGCATTCAGTTCAAGACAGATGACAGCTCAGTCTTCAGCTCTCAGTGTGTTCTGGAGTCTGTATTTTATGATTTCATTGAGTCTAGATTTATGTACTCTGAGTTATGCTGAGCTCTTGGAACTTAGTCTACAAGCCTACCCAAAATCCCAAGCTCCACCAAAACCAAATTGCCCACAAGTCCCTCTTAGGACCATTCTGTGCTCTGGAGACAGAGTTCGGGCCGAACTCTGCCTCCACACAGAGTTCGGGCCGAACTCTGTCCCCTAGAAATCAGGAACCCTAATTTTAGGGTTTGCTGTTTGCTAGCTGTCCAACGGCCAAATTTTTGAATTTCCTTACCCGAATTCTGGCCGAATTCTGTCCCTAAAATCAGTATAAATAGGGCATGAATTCTCTCATTTTGTATCACTCAATCTTCTCTTCTCTTCTCTCCTACAAGCTCTATAAGCCATACCCTTCTCATCTACTAGCCACAAGCCTCCTAAGTCTCGAGTGCTCAGCATCTCTCATTTAGGATTCTTGTGCAAGAGTGAAGAAATCGCTTGGACAATTCCAAGCAATCGCCACTGCGATTCTCTGTAAGAAGTTGACGTGCTCTTCTGAAGTAAAGGCACGGGTTGTAAGCTACTATTTCACAAATAGTGGATTTAATCCTGAGCTAGAGTTCTCAGGCCTGGACTAGTCCTCCACGAGGGAAACCAGGTTAAAATTGCTGTGTTTGCGTATGCTCTCTTGTCTTTCATTTACATTCCGCATTTTACTCTGATTATTCATTGTTAGTGAAAGAGTTAATTTTTAATTGGTCATTATACATATATACTCTATTCACCCCCCCTCTAGAGTTGCCAAACTGTTCTTCACTTCCTACCCGACTGTTGACAGCAGGACAACGCCACGAGCGTATCAACAAAAGGAAGGTCAGCCAGAAGCGTCATCAGCTAGCAACATCATCAGGTCAAGCAACATAAAGATGACTCGAGAGACGCCTCACAATACATCACCAGCAATAGAGGCTAGCGCCATATCAAAATCAAAATAACCCGACATGCCAGTTTTGCAATAGCAGAGGGCATGCTCAGCAAAACTGTCACCGTAGACTAGTCTATTGTTTAGGTTATGGCTCAGATCAACATCAGCTTCGGGATTGCCCAAACAGAGTCACACCAGCACCACCAGTACCAGCCCAACCCACAATGTAAGGAGGATATCCGCATCGACTGCTTCCCGACCAGGCGACATTCTTTGTGCAGGCTAGACAGCAGATAGAAGCATCGCGACCCGGATAGGACTTTGCTATGACGGTTGAAGATGGAATAGCGACACAAGAAGCAAATGAAGGTAACAACTTAAAATTTTATGGTAAGGTTACCGAGTAGGAAATTGATTTGCAATTGATTTGTACTTGCTTGATTAGGAAAAACCATAGAATCATAGTACACCTCTAGAACAATCATAGAACCATTGGCATTTCCTTTGACCATGGTGAGTTATTTTAATTTTGAGGACGAAATTCTTTTAAAGTGCGTAGATTATAAACCACCAGAAAATTTTAAAATATTTTTTAATTATTTAATTGACTTAAATAGTGATTTTGGATTTATTTTAAATGTTTTATCAAATATATTTATTATTATATATGGTCTTAGTCATGGTTAAGTTTTGATATGCATATCGACTAGGAATTTTGGTACGACTAGTGTAGTTGTGTGCTTTGACAAGTGTATTAGCCATGGTAGGGAAGGCCTAGCCATAACCGTGTCCCTACTAGGAAAATAAGTCAAAGTTGTGACTTAACCCCTATAAGTAGTATAATTAATTAATTATTAAGACCTTTTGACTTTTTGGAGATCCGGTTGTACCAGTCTACTACGAATTTGACCCAAATTCAACCTCAACCCATGTAGAGATGTTATGTGTGACGTCCATGTAGATATATTTTATGTATATGTTTATATACCATAATTTATTTTAATGGCCTAAAAATTATTTTATAAAGAATTGTTATATATAATATATATTTTAGAAATAGAATTTATGGTACAACCATTGGTTATATTTTGATATATTTATATATATATATATATCCCTTGTATTTATTAAAATGTGTCCATAGATGGTCCTGAACAGGCCAGACTGGACTATAATGGGGTCACATGAATCTTCTCTACGCAATGATCCTTCATATCATCTTTCAGCATTTTGAGATTGACTTGTCCTTTTGTGCTAGTGATTCTGAGCCCAAGCATCTGCAGCTCTCTAGTCGCAGTGCCTTTGTCCCTCTTGCTCATCCTACTGCACCCCCTACTCCACCTCAAACTTATCCTATGTCATTTGAGGGCCTCCATCAGCATTTGGATGGCATGCGACGTGCACAACTGGATGAGCACAACTCTTTGCGAGCGTTTGTGACCAAGACATTGATGGTTCAAGAGTTTCACGATGCTAGTCGGTTTTAGGCCCTTGTAAACTCCTTTACGGATCTGCGTTTCACCCAGATTGGTCATGCCAGTTCTCTTCCACGAGATCCTAATGTCTCTGATTACCACTATGAGGATGAGACAGTTCATCACTACTTCAACCCCGGTAACGCATATGATTGGTACCGTAATTCTGGTGCTACTCCACATCCATCTCATTAAGCTGCTACTTCTGGTACTGGACCTTCCGGACAGGGTGCTGATGCTGATCGTGCTGACAATGATTTTGTTTAGATGAGGACTTGATCTAGACGCTACAGTGTTTGTCTAGATGTTAACTTTTTAGACTCGATTTATGTCTATGTGTTCTTGAAAATGTTCCTACATTCCAAGATAGTATACTTTCTTTTATGCACTTTTATGACTGTTTGAGATGCTGAGTTGGTTGTTCCAAACTCTTTTTATTATTATGCAATTTTATTTCAGTATTTATTGTCTCTTTTGGTATGCACTTATGCTTAGCGTTATCGTTTAGCTAGTGCTTCAAATCATAAATTGCCTGTAAAATTTATGTTATTTTCTTTATGTTATCTCTGCGTTTCTTCACCGTTTGTTTCTTATGCATAAATTGCAGGGGAGCTTATCTCTTTGTAAATTATTTTGCTAAGTGACAACGGAGAGAAAATGATCTAACATCTTTTTTAGAATATTTGCTAAGAGGAGATAGTACAGTACAGTACCAAACATACGTATATACATTTTAATATTATTATTTTTCAAATCAACATCAAGATGTTATATCGGTCAATGTTTGTCAATTATCAAAATATGAGAGATTGTTGGCCTATTGGTCATGGTCGTACCAGATTTTAATAATTGATCTAACCATGTCTCGATATAAGGGCTACTTGGACGAACAACGACATTCTGTGCCTGCTACCATTCAAGACTTTGGAACTTGGACCTGTATTTGTTGTTATGTCTATATTTTAATTATAAATGTTCTTTTGTATTTTATTGAGTCTAGGAATACATTGTAAATCGTGTCGTACTGACAAATAGGCTACCTAATAAACGTTTTCAAAATGTCATTTTCGTTTTGAAAATAAGCCCACTCACAAAGCCCAAACTACCTCCTAAATGCTTGACCTTTCAAAAACCCAAAACCTGAGCTGCCAAAGCAAATTAAACCAATTCTGGACCAGCAAAAATCGGCATGAATTCTCCCGAATTCGGCTGTCCTGAACATTTGATTTTAAACTTAGTCTTCCCGCAGTTACGGATGCAACGACTATTTGTCGAGATTCTCTCATAGAATTCTGTCCGAATTATGCCCGAATTCTTCTTTTGGAAATCCTATAAATAGAGAAAAAATTCTACCATGTCAACTCACTCATTCGCTTTCATATCTTTTCTACTTACTACGATATTCCAAAACCCCACTAAGCTTTCTATTTTAAATTCCAAGCCAGTTACAATCCTCTAGTCGATTTGCCAGTGCGGTACTGTCTACAAGTTCAGAGTGATTTTAATCAAGAGGCTTGACATAAGTGAGACACTTCACAATTGAAGTTGGTCGAGTGCTTCAGATCAAAGCTCGCATTTGTAGAAGTTGCAAGGACTTCATACAAAAACTTGTAGTTTTTTCATAGTAGATTTCAACCGGGAGCTAGAGTTCTCTCGACTGGATTAGTCCTCACAAGAGGGATACCAGTATACATCGCCGTCTTTGCATTTGCTTTCTACACTTTACTTTTACTTACTTATATCTGTGATATATTTCTGTGATCTTGATGCTAACAATTTTTTAATAGCTAATGTTCCGCTGCCTACTCTATTCACCCCCTCTATAGTATATCGCTTTATATTTCGTTCATACACAAATAAATCCTAAACAATAAAAAATTAGGAATAATAAGAATAGACATCGGGAATAGGGGGCTACCTGAAGTTAAGAACAACATTAGAACATATTCAAACAATATACAAATCAAGTAGTCAAATAAGAGTTCGATAAAGAATCAAGGGAGAGAATCAAATAATTAACGAATGAGATACTAGATTCTAATCCTATATGCAGACTTGCTTGGTAAAGTAAATGTAACCAAAGCAATATTTCTGACATTCAGTTATATCCTATCTGCCACACGTCCCATACGTACCGATGGCTAGTCGAATACACAAGTTTACGTTCTATATGAGAGTCACAACTCGTGGAAGATATGTGTCAAGGCAAATAAAGATATAAAAATTCTTCATAAACATATGTAGCCTACTAAAAGTAGGCCAACATGCATAAAATAAATATAAGTAACGTAAACGACTAACGCAGACGCTTGCAACCAAGTATGACTTGGACGCGCAGTTTAAAATAGAATAAATAAATAACATAAAAGAACATTGTTGAAATAAAAGCAAATATGAAATCATGAAAATGTATACTTGTCCAGAGGTGGTGTGATGATTTGACGAAATCCAGAAGGCGAACACGTATATTCAATAGAAATAGAAAATAAAGAATCATCTCGGACGTCTTTGAATGTGAACAAACATCACCAACATTCCTGAAATGAGCAAAAAAGATAAAATATTCTGCCCATAAGTCCAACTTCGACACAGGGGCAAATAGCGATTTTGGGTCAAACCAGTATCCATTAATGGGCACGTTTTACACCAAAAAATGTACCAAAACTAAAGGTCTCTAAATCTAGCATATTATTGGTCAAACAAAGTCTAAACGATGATATGAACTCAATGTATGTCCAAATGTGGATTCCGATGAGCCAACCACAAAATTGCCCGTCAAATTAGATCATAGGGTCCGTAAAATGGCGATCCGAACAACTGTCTCAGAATTGGACAAAACTTGTGTCACAGGATAAGTCAAACTCTGTGTGTCCAATAAGGCAAGTCTCGTCGCAATATGACGAGCATATACAAAATAATTGGAAAATTTGCAAAAAATGTCGATACATTGATTTTTGACGGATACAATTCGAATTTGTCGAGTAAATGCAATCAATTTGAATTGTATAAAAGCCCACATGTTGAAAAATATCGTACGCACCTTTCGATGCAATCGGTATGAGAATAAGTCATCCATTTTATCGAGCGAATCCTATATTGGGAATTTTTTTAGTTTCCCAAAACAGTTTATTTTTAAACATAAAATAATAATTGGAAAATTACTAATTTAGTAGTGTGTTTCAACACAAAAAGTCCAAATGACTGAAACTTTTGAATTATTAAAAGGAGAAGAGTACAATAGGAATCCTTAATTAGGAATTCTGAGTACAATAGATCTGGGGATTGGGGCGATAGAAGTTAAGCCTACTTCGACTTCTTTACTCCGTTGACGATCCGATGCAAAGATTGATGAAGCTTGTTCACTGACGAACTTTCGACAGTAAAGGAATCTTTATCACTGAAATCTTTTTCTGGAAGTTCTTACCAAGCATACGAAGCCTCTCTATCAGTGTGTCTCTCTCTGCCTGTGTGTGTATCTTGGGCAAGAAAAATATTATCCTCTATTTATAACTTTTCTTCACTGGAACAACTATACACACATATACAGAAACTACAATGTTTTCTGCCTCAGAGGCACATGGAAATATATAGGCACATAATCGTCCGGGGTTAGTGGAGAGTGAATATGTTCGATAATCACGTATAGATCACCACATGGCTTTGGGATGTGCTGCACGAAACACTACCATGTCAGCACACGATCTCTTCACTATGGATTGGCCATGCATCAAAATAACTTTAGATGCATAGCACTTAGCTTCTTACTGCAAGTAACTTTACAATATCTTAGAAGTAGCCGAATAAAACTGCTGTTGTACAGCTGTAGAAGTAATAATGATAGTGATGTAAGCACTGACATCTTTCTCAGAATCTGTGTACTGCACACTGTCCATGGTTCATCATTTCTTTCTATGAGACAAGATAACTCATGTGTCAAAATAGATTATGTGTCCTTTTCATCCCTCTTTAAACTATGTGTCTTCTTAACCAGTATTTTTAGTCTTCAAAAACTCATAGGCTTCAGGAACTACTTCAATCTTGAAACTTCAGATTTAGGCACAGAGTCTATATGCCCCTCTTTTGTATTTTTCATGCTTCTACACAATATTTCATAGTCGTTCATGTTAGCTACAACTCCATTCAAGTAGGTTTTGAAATTATGAATATCCTATCATCTATGTGCCTTCCAAAATAGGGTTTTGGGTTTTAAAAATTGTCATATATAATAGTGGGTTTCATAATTTTTAGGGAATTTTGATAGAAAAATAACACAAAATAAATCAAACTAATTGAAGGGGTTTCTAGAGGGTCAACTAGGCTATGCACAAAATCTACAAATTAAAAAAATGCATCGAGGAACATGCGAGGTATAAGGGGGACCACACTGTCGGGTTCGGTTGAACCGAGGAGGCTTTGCGGCAGCGCTGCGATGGCTTCGGCGGTCTTGACGGCAGGTGCAGGTGGTCAGGGCGTACGTCAGGGGTCGGGATCATTCTCGTATGTTCACGAGCTCTCGAAGGCTAGGGTTTTATATGAATCTCGAAGAAAACTGATGATGGGTCACGAGCTCTCGAGAATATATATATATATATATATATATATATATATATATATATATATATATATATATATATATATATATATATATATATATAACAACATTCCAACTCTGGAATTGAAACAAATTAGAATTCTCCACTTTATACGACGTCTGGGAGATAGAATATTTTCAGGAACAAGGAAATCATAATGATTTTTTTTCCATTCACAAGTATATTGTTGTATCTTCCACCGGTTCCATCAAAATGATTTTTATCAACATATCCCTCTTTTATGCCTTTTTTTATTAGTTTGGTGCTTACTCTTATCAACCAATAAAATATCTATAGTTTGATATGTAATAAATTTTCTCATAAATTTGACTTTCTTTGATAGACGAATTGGTTCAATAATAAACATTCCTTTGTTTACCAATTCTTGCAAGGTGAGCCTTTGTGGAATCAACATTAGATCCAAATGCATCTCTCCTCTTTCAATTGAGTATATAGCAATTTTCTTTGGATCCATCAGTCTAAGTAGGAAACAATATAACTTATTATTATTCATTATTCTTTGATTCAAAGGGTCAACCCATCTTAATTGAAAAATGAAATTATTTTCAGGAAGAAACCCAGTTCCTCTTCTGCCTTGTTCTTGTTCTTGAATTGTTTTTTCTTTTTACCCTTTTTAATGCCTGATGTCGGGTAATCTTCTTCAATATTTTTCTTTTTATTTTGTTTTCGTAGATCTGATACAAGATCCCCTTTGTCCTGTTTTTCATTTTTTTTGTTAGAATTTTCTAATTCAATATATTCTTTTTTATTTTTATCAGTTTTATCAGATAGTATAGGAAGATTTTTTTTATTTATGCTGATCTTGTCATTTTTACTAATATTTATAATTTGATTGGTATGATCCACGGTTTCATCTTATAGACATCAAAAAGTAGCACAAGTTCTTGGGAAAACGAGGGGCTTAGCTTTGATTTTGATATTGTACGATATAACCCTTTTAGATTCATATCCATCCAATCAAAAAATGTGTTTTTTTTATTAGATGAATCAACTTCATGATGAATTATAAAAGACAAAGTTTCTTTTTTGTCAAATATGTTGTAATTATTGTTTGCCATTAAAATATCAAAGACAGGTTTTACAGAAACACTGAAATTGATTGCAAACTCGCTTGTACAAAGAAAAGCCTAGAAAGAAATCCTAGAAAACAATCTAAGTACAATTGTTTAGTTTTTGTTTCTGGGGGGGGTGACGGTGGAGGCTCGGGAAAGTGTATCAACTTTGCCTTACTCCTTGGACTATCCGACGCAGTCTCTAGCTCTTGAAGAAATTGCCATTCGTAGGTTGCCAGCCTCTTGCAGGGGTGTGGCACCCTGCTATTTATAGTGATATGTGTTTTGAGCCGCATAGATGGCCCGTGGCCACGTGGCTAATCAGCACGTAAAGACCCTCTCTTTGGCCGCCAGCTAGTGATTTATTGGAATTTTGTTATAGCAAATCTGGGTGGTTTAGACTTGCTCAGCCTGCCACATGTCCTGTCGCAGGATAGGATTAATCTACTGGAGTCATTTTGAGCCGCATGAGTCTTTCAGTCTTCGGCCATATTGGGCCGCATAAGACTCATGCGACTTAGGTCGCAGTCTCCCTTAGCTTAAGGATTTTTGAGTCGCATAGATTCTGTATTTTGGGTCACATAAAGCTTATGCGGCTTAGATTACAGTCTCCCTTGGCCGCATGAAGCTTTGAGACTTTAGGGCCGCATAGGTTGAGCCGCATAAGGTTCATGCGGCTTGGGTAGCAATCCTTCTGGCCGTATGACTATGAACCCTGACATGACATTTTGTCTGATCACGTCTTATTTTTTTGTCAAAGTGTCAGAACTGTCATTTTTGTCAGTTTTGACAGAGTTTGTCAGCTTTATCAGAAGGACTGATCAACTTGGCCGCATATCTTCCTTCTGGGGCTCGAATCAGTCTGGTTGCAGACAGGCCGCATGTGTCACGACCCGATCCCAAATTATTGGGTCGAACCGGATCATGCCCAGCCTGCACCGTTGTGAGACGTCGACAGTAAGCTGTTCTATATGCAGGTATTCACAACAACATCTATACATTTGTCACAACTCAATATACGAAAAATTTAAAACTTTTATTCAACAATTGAAAAGTACAACTGGGAATGGAAGAACTGAAATAAAGAACTGAATTCAAAATAACAAACTTCCAAAATAATAAAACTAGAAAAACTGAAAACAACTAGCTAGGCGGTCGACTCGTCGGCCTCAGGTCCTACGTCCTCCAAAGGGGGACTCTGGCAACACCACAGGGTACAGTACTGGGTCATAGTAGCTATTGTACAATAGCTCAGCATCCTCAATGTCACCTAAAAATGTGGGTCTCCAGTCAGGAGGGAGCAAGTACGAATATGTATCTCACATTTCAAATAATAATATAAAAGTGTAGGCTAAACAGTTGAAACAATATTTTTCAGCAATTTAACAATTTAAAACATTGTGATTTGAATGTGTAATCGTCTATGACCGGCTTGGGTTGTACAATAGCGTCCTAGCGACGCGATACGGCTTATCCCCGTGTGTAAGAGGGGTAAGCTCGCACAATCATGCAATATGGGGGGTATTGGCCATAAATGTTATACTATTCCCCCAATCCCCACAATCAATATCAATCAATATTTGAACCCTAGGAGAGGGCTCCGTGTAGCAATGTGGTTTAACATGCAACTTGACAATTACTAAATAAAATACAAGAAAACATAACCGTAACTTGTCTCTGTTAATTGACTGGATCGGGAATGTCGGTACCGAGGAGGAAGTCAAGTACGTCTCCGAGATCCTACAGTTGAGAACCTTGACTTATAACCATAATGAAACCATTCTAGGTGTGCTAGTTACAATCTCTAGAAGCAGACCCTAGTCAGATTTTAAGTTATTAATAATCTACCGGAAATTGTCTAACGTCGCAAACTACGTTATCATTTTAATTGAATAAGTCGGTTACTGATTAATTGGAAAAAATAGCAATTATCGGTTAATTTGGCAAAACTTTGTATTTTATATATATATATATATATATATATATATATATATATATATATATATATATATATATATATATATAACTAGGCTTTTTCTTTTAAACGAGAAAACATGAACTTATTAATTATTTACAGGAGTCTTGATTCGTTAACTTAATGTGACAAACCCTTATTAGTTTTCATATAAAATAATTAGTACCCATTTTAATTATGCGCCTAGCTACGCCAACAACCAACCCAGAAAAGAAAGTAAAATCTACACTACACAATACAACATCACAGAAAATAAATAGAAAACTGGGCTTATGCCCTTACAACTATTTACATAAATTAATTAAATATTAAAAGTTGCTGGCGAGCTCTGAATGCCGGAAAGTGGTCTATTCAGGAGGCCGAGGCCCTGCACTCGAAATATGAAAAATACCCAGTAACGAGTTCTAAATAAATTTATAGAATATAAAATATAGGTAAGTCTCAGACTTGGTCATGCAATCTCATGTTGCTGGCTAATGCCTCAACGTACAGGAGTGTCCCATAGCATTTGCGTTTCGTCGAGGCTCATCCGACCGATACGGTCGTCGCCTAAGGGATACAGAAACCAATAAAACAAATACTTAAAACCAATCAGAAAATCAATTTAATAAACCATTTGCAAAGACCAGGATTTTAGAAATAGGTTTTCGTCATAAATAATAATTAATAGGAAAAATTACTTTTAAAAAATGAATCTCTAGTATTTAGTAATTTTGTAGGAAACATAGATTTTATTGACATAGCATTTCGAAATAGAAATTATTTATCAAGTTTAGTTATTTAATCAAAATAATTTTCGTAAAAATATATCTTTTAGACATTTTCATAAATTACTTAGAACAATCACATTTAAATATTAAAATAATAATTAATGCGCAAAACACATTTTTTTTCTTACCAAAATAATGGTTTAAAGTTAATATAAAAGGTTTTCGGATTTTAATACTAATTACCATTACCCAAAATAACCTTTTTAAATAAATAATAGTTTTTATTATATTATTCTATTTATAAAACCTTTTGATTAAAATTTATCTCTAAAAGGGTAAAACATACCATATTTATAATCATTTAACGAAGTCTAATTTTTATTATACTATTACTTAACCAAACTTTTATTTTAAAGAAAATAACTTTTAAACGAATATTTATTTAACTAATATTTTGTAAACAAAATATTAAATCATTATTTGGTTTAAAAAATCTCTACAACTTAACATTAAATTTAAAGATAATCCTAACTATATATTTAATCAACTTAAATCATTTTAAACCACCTTTTAAATTATGAAGATTAAGCTACAAATCAATTAAAACCAATAATGTATATATAAGGTTTCCTAAAATGATTATTATTACAACATTACTACTTTACATCACAGAAAGCTAAATTATCAAACCACAGAACCTAATTAATTATCTATAGAACCTATTCCGAATCTACAGAGGCTATTTCTAGGCCAGAAACTCAAATGGGTTCTGAGAACTAACAGAAGGTGGAAAAAGAGGAAAATGGGTTATCCAAACTTGCACGAAGGAGTACCGAAGGGAGGCCTCGGACTCGGAACAACGTCGGAATTGACGAGCACGGACACGTGCACGCACACGGGCGGACACGTGGGCGAAGGCGCGCAGAACCGGGGCTGGCGGACGGCGACGGACAGCCGGCTGCTGCCAGGCGGGCGACGGTCTGCTATTCAAAAATAGGGGAAGTGGGGTCTGGATTCGGAGAGGGCGGCGAGGGGAGTGCGGGGATGGCTCCGGAATAGAAAACGGAGAAGGGAGGAGGAAGTTGTGCGGGTTTGAGTGGAGGAAGAATGGTGAAGGTTCTGTGAGATCTCAAAGTTTCTGAGGGAAACTTACGTAAAGGAGAGGAGAGGAGTGCGGGTATTGGAGAGAGATTTGTGGATCTGAGCGGTGAGTGGGGGTTGTGGGTTGAATGAGTTAAGTCATTGGTTAAGTTGGGTTCAGTCTAGTTTGGTGGGCTTTAAGTCATTGGGCTTTGGTTGGGCTATGATTTAATAGTTACTAATTAATCATTTAATTATTCTAGAAAACCCAGCTAACAATTAATCTATAATAATAATAATAATAATAATAATAATAATAATAATAATAATAATAATAATAATAATAATAATAACCTAATCTAAACTAATAATCCTAATTAATCTAAATATCCAATAATTAATCTAAATCCAGAAAGCGGGTTTCACAGCATGGGGTGCTGAATCTGTCATGCGGCTCTCCTTTATGCGGACCAGTTTGGCCCAAAGTACTTATGCGGCCAGTTGTGATCCGCATGAACCCCCATATTTTCCATGCTTCTACAAGACCCCCTTCAAAGTTTTCAAATTGCAAATTTGGAATACTTTGAATAAGAAGCATGGAGATACGTCAAGTCGCAGGGAAATTTTGAGCCGCAGAGAGATCTTGAGCCGCAGGAAAATCTTGAGCCGCAGGGAAATCTTGAGCCGCAGAGAGACCCTATCCAGCCTGCAGCTGTCGCTATTGTATTTAATTCCTTGATTCGATTTTGGATTTTTGAGATAAATCCGATGGTTACTAGGGATAAAATCCCCAAACGTCGTCATTATCTTTAATGATCTTCGAGAATCGAAGCGGCGCTCTGGGTTCCCTTTTCGAAATAAAGCCGACGGTTAGTAGGGATAAAATCTCCAAACGTCGTCATTATCTTTAATGATCTCGAGAATCAAAGCGGCGCACTTCAGAAACTCTATAAATAGGGGTCATTTGGAGAGAGATTTTTCTCTTTCACCTTCTTCTCCTTTGTCTTCATCTTTCTGTCTCAATTTAGCCATGGCTCAAAAAGCTTCCAAGTCGACTGGTGCTGCGACCGAAGGGAAGGGACTTGCCTCTCCGTCGAGAGCAGCGGATTCTCCTTCCATTCATTCTGACGTGTAACCCCCTATCAGGTGGGAAGACGACGACTGAAATTTGAAATGGCCATATCGCTTATTTTATGCGCGGGCCTGTCATATATCGCCTCTGTGCTTTAAGCCTGGTCGATGCATGTCCTACCTCATTTGGACCGCATGTATTCTGTATGATAGGGCCGCATAGGCTGAGCCGCGTAAGCGTTACACATTTGAACCTGAACCGCATAAGTGCCCCAAGACTGATCCGCATGAGCACTTCATGACTGAGCCGCATAAGTGCCTCATGACTGAGCCGCATGAGCACTTCATGACTGAGCCGGTCTCATGACTGGGCCGCATGAGCACTTCATGACTGAACTGCATAAACTGCATAAGTGTCTCATGACTGAGCCGCATGAGTACTTCATGACTGAGCCGGCCTCATGACTGGGCTGCATGAATACTTCATGACTGAAATGTATAAACTGCATAAGTGTCTCATGACTGAGCCGTATGAGCACTTTATGACTGAACTGTATAAACTGCATAAGTGCCTTATGGCTGGGCCGCATGAGCACTTCATGACCGAGCCGCATAAGTGCCTCATGACTGAGCCGCATGAGTTTTGTTTGGCTAGGCCGCATAACTGGCTAGGCCGCATAACTGAAAAAAGGAGCCCATTCACTTTGTCTTTATATGATTATCTTCTTTCTTTGATTTTTTTGCAGCATCCATGCCGAAGGCTGAGACCATTGTGAAGGAGGAGATGCTGTCCCCTTTCATCAAACAAGAGTCACCATTTGTTAAGGAGGAGGTGATACCAAAAGTTGAGGTAAAAGAAGAGCTGGCGTCCATCGGGGAGGAAATTACTCCCAAGATTGAGGCTACTGTAAAGGAGGAACCCAGGTCTGAGGGTAGTAGCACTGGGAGTTCTGACCCTCCTGCTTCCGTCGAAGACCTTAATCAAATAGATCTTTCGTATGCGAAATGGCTGAGGGAATGATATATGCCTCAACGCAACTATGATCCTTGACTGTAAGGATCCGTGGGATGCCATGTAATTGCTATTTCTGGGAATATGAAAAATAAACGTTCGTATTTGTCTTTGTGTTTCTGTTTGTCTTTAGCTGTAGTTTGTGTTTTGCTTCTTTTGGACACTAGTGTAATCCTTTACTGGAGGTGTAGTCCTATGAATGTAACTGAAAATAGAATACATTCACTCCATTTTTTGATTGTGGTATCTGTAGTGCTTGTATTAGAGGGCCTAATACAGCATAGAGAATATCCCATTGGGGGACTTTTTGTGGACCTATTGCCCTTTTGTGCATCTGAAAATGTGAGCAAATAGATTTGAATGATATTTTGTGGACCTACTACTCTTTTTGCGCACCGATGGTGCGAGTAATAGATTTGGATAACTTCTGTGGACCTATTACCCTTTTGCGCACTGGTGGTGTGGATAACAGATTTGAAATGAAACATATCAGAGGTAATATGGACGTGATAGGTTTTGTGGTCTTAACACAATGTCTTTTATCCCGGGCTGGGTACATGTGTTAAGTCGGGAGACCATCGGTATCAGAGGTAATATGGACGTGACACACGATAATCGGACATAATCTTTGGTGGACCTATTACTCTTCTGCGCATTGGTGGTGCGTGTAATAGATTTTGAGACAAAACCCAACAGAGGTAATATGGACGTGATAGGTTTTGTGGTCTTAACACCATGTCTTTTATCCCGGGTTGGGTACAGGTGTTAAGTTAGGAGATTGTCTATATCAGAGGTAATATGGACGTGATATATGATAATTGAAACATCAGAACGGAAGTTCAGAGGTATCAATATACATGACTTGTCATTCGGAGAGATGCAATGTGAGTCCCCTCGGAGGGAACAGAGTGTAAGTTCAGATGTACCAGATGTACATAACTCGATACTCTAGGCAATATGGGGATGTTCTTAGACATACTATTTTTTTAGGAACTTGTCGTTTATGGGCATCATGAGCAAGTCCCCATTCTGCTTCGCGAGCCGGTATGCGCCATTGGAGAACACAGTCTCGATAATGAACGGACCCTCCCATTTAGGCTGGAATTTGCCGGAGGTCTTGTGAGTCATGACCATTGGTCGGCGAATGGCCAAGATGAGATCGCCGACTTAGAATATTCTCTGTTTGACTTTCTTGTTGAAAGCCCGAGAGATGCACACTTGGTAGAGCTCTATGCTTTGTTGAGCTTGTAAACGCTTCTCGTCTAAGGCTTCCAGTTCTTGTAGCCGTCGGCGGTGGTTGTTATCCGACGTCAATCGGTAGGTAAGGGCCACGCGAAGCGAGGGGATCTAAGTCTCCAATGGGAGAACTGCCTCGCTCCCATAAACCAAGGAGAATGTGTATTTTTTGTAGCCGTCCGAATCGTAGTACGATATGCCCATAAGCATTCGCCAAGCTTTTCATTCCAATCACGTTTGTTTGAAAACACGAACTTTTTTTGAGGAGCTTGATTATGGTTTTGTTGAAAGCTTCAGCCAGACCATTAGCCGATGGGTTATATGCCGTCGAGGCCATGTTCTAAATTCGGTTCTTGTCACAAAATCGATAGAAAGCGTGGCTTGCGAACTGCGGACCGTTGTCATGAATAATCCTCCGGGGCAGTCCAAAACGGTAGATGACGTGATGTTTTATAAAACTAATCATGTCTGATGTCTTTACCTCTGCAAGCGGAACAGCTTCCGCCCATTTGGAGAAGTAATCGGTGATTGCAAGTATGAACCGATGCCCCCTAGACGACGGTGGGGTGATTGGCCCAATGATGTCCATTCTCCATGCTTCAAATGGCCAAGAGACCACTATTTGGTGCAAGAATTCGGATGGCAGATGTATAAAATCTGCATGGATCTGGTAAGCCTTATACTTCTTTGCATAATCAACTGCATCTGCTACTATTGTGGGCCAGTAATAACCCATCCGGCGGAGACGATCTTGCAATTTCGGGCCAGGTTGGTGAGCCCCGCAAGCGCCATCATGAGCCTCGCGTAAGGCTTCTTTGGCTTCTGTATTTGACAGGCATCTTAACAGTAGCCCATCGTAGGATCGTCGATATAACATTTTTGTCTCTGTATCATAGAAGAATCTGAGAGAGAGCTTTCTGATTGAAGTTGCTTCCTTCACATTCTCTAACAGAATTCCGTAGACTGCAAAGTCGATGAGCGGGCGTCTCCAGTCTTGTATGTCGTTGGTTATCTGGGCGAAGTAACTCGTACCCAGTTGAACATTATTCTTGGGACATACCAGCTCATGGCCTATCACGTCGACTAGATGATGAGCATCATTTGGAACTGCCAAGGAAGCGGCGAGGCCTGCTAGGGCATCGGCTTCAATATTTTGGAGCCTAGGAACATGCTCTATAAAAAACCCCTCTAAGGTTGCAATGATGGCAAGTGCTGTCTGATGGTAGGAAATCAGGTCCTCGTTGCGAACCTCTTATGAGCCTCGAATTTGATTAACGATCAGTTGCGAGTCGCCATACGCTTTTAGGTACTTGACCCCGACCTCTTTTGCAAGTTGGAGTCCGATGACTAGAGCGTTATACTCGTCTACGTTGTTTGAACAAGGTTCTGTGAGAGAATATGCCCGATTGACCACCAGTCCAGAAGGGAGAAATTAATACTACCCCGACTCCAGCGACGATATCACCTTGTGGCCCCGTTCTTGAAGCACCATCAAAGAATATTCGCCAAATGGCATCATGTGAAGTCATGCTTGAGGCGACGACTTCGTCGGAGATTTTTTCATAAATTTTGGCTGTTTCTGAGCCTGGATGGGCTGCTAAGAAGTCGGCCAAGGCTTGACCTTTGAAAGCCTTTTGTGGAACAAAAACCATGTCGTAGGGGGATAACAGTATCACCCAGGTGGCTAGACGGGAACTATGTGCACCTGGTTTGTTCATGAGAACCCTGAGAGGATTAACTCGTGAGACAACATGGATGGTCTACCCTGTCACATAGTGTCGTATTTTCTGAATGGCGAACAATAGGGCAAGACACTCCTTCTGCATGGCGGTGTACCTATGTTCCGGTCCTACCATCATCCGTCTGAGATAGTAAATAGCTTGTTCATGTCCTGCGTCATTATTCTGTGCTAGCAAAGCACCAAGGGAGTGTTACATCGCCCGTACATAGAGCAAGAAGGGCTTTCCAGCGACCGGGGTTACCAGAACTGGCGGATTCGTCAGGTATTCCTTAATGTTATCAAAGGCACGATGACATTCTTCGTTCCATAAGAAAGAGACACCTTTCCTCATGAGTTGAGTGAAGGGTTGACATCGTCCTGAGAGGTTAGATATGGACCTCCTGATGTAGGCTAGTCTTCCCTGAAGGCCGCGAAGTTCACGGAGGTTCCTCGGTGGACTCATCTCCAGGATTGCTTTTGTTTTATCGGGGTCTACGTGAATGCCCCGTGAAGTAATGACAAAGCCCAAGAACTTCCCGCTAGACACGTCCATGAAAGACTTGGTGGGATTCATCTTCAGATTGTGCGCTCGCATGAGGTCAAACACTGTTCTCAAATCATATAAGTGATCATTTTTTGAGCAGCTTTTGACGGCGATGTCGTCAACGTAACACTCCACCGTCTTGCGCAAGTGATCTCTGAAGATGACGCTCATAGCACGTTGATATGTAGCACCGACGTTCTTCAGTCCGAAGGGCATGACCGTATAACAATACACGCCGATCGGTGTTCGGAATGACGTATGCTTCTCATCATCATGAGACATTTTGATTTGTTTGTATCCAGAAAAGCCATCCATAAAGGACATGCGCTCAAAGCCACACGTATTATCAATCATTATGTCGATGATCGGAAGAGGAAATTCATCCTTATGGCATGCAGCATTTAGATTGCGGAAGTCGATGTAAATTCGGATCTTTCTATTCTTCTTGATGACTGGTACTATATTGGCTACCCAGTCTGGGTGCTGCTCTTCATGGATGAAACCGCTAGCTATAAGCTTGTTTACTTCTGCTTCAATAGAGTTCATGATGTCTGGACGAAATCGCCGCTGCTGTTGTTTGACTGGTTTTGCGTCCGGATAAATGTTGAGCTTATGAAGTGCGATCTCGGGATTTAGCCCTGGCATGTCTTCATAGCTCCTGGCAAAGACGTCGATGTATTCTCTGACGAGTTGTAATAACGACTCCCGCTCGCCGTCTGTCAGGCTTTTACTGATGAAGATTGGCTTTGGAGAGGATTCATCACCGAGGTTAACTTGCATGACCTCATCTTCAGTGGAAGGGTCTCGTAGCTCAAAGGGCTTCTCCTATTGTGCATCCAGTTGTTGGACCCATGGCTCCAACTCAAGCGGTTCGAGTAGATCTTCGTCTTCCTCTTCAATATCAATGGATGTCATGTTGACAGATAATGTCTGTCTGAATATACCTCCAATGCTGCCATCGGAGTCGTAAGTGGGTGACTCGAACGAATGCGAGTGCCACTCGCATTCTTCATCGGAACTCTCGGGCGTTGTTGCTGGTGTAACCTACCCGAGGCCATGTCTGGATTTATGATAATAGTCCTGAGGTTTCCCATCCGGTGCTGACAGTTGTAGAGGCAATCGTCGACCGTTGCCATAATTCAGACCCGGGATAGCCTCCATGTCGTACCCCTGCTTTTGCATGAAGTACTTGGCTTGAGGACTATAAAGGTAGAGCGGTAATCTTCCAGCGTCGGGTTCGAGATCGAACTCTTGTGGCGCGAAAGATTGAGGACCTTCTTTTCGGCCAAAGATGATTGTGTGACCCCATTCTCTTCTGCCTGGGACTAGGAAGTAAGCGCCTTTAATAGGAGCAAGTTGATTTGCGGTATGGACGGTTGTCACCTGTGTGTACAGGTTAACGTCTAGACTGTCCCGTGCAACATACATCAGATTAAGCTTATCACACTCCGAATAGTACAACGGCAGCCTCTTATTGATAAAATAAGAAATTTTGTCCACAAGGATTACATCATCAGGAGAGGGACTATCCACCTGTGCAACCAGGTACTTGGCGAGTTCTACATCCTGTTCGACTACCCCCTGCGAGCCCAGAGGTCGGGATGCTGTCTTGGGCAACAACTGCCAAGGGTTCAGCTTGTGGTATTGGCTTGCCTGAGGGTGTCGGATCGACACTTGGTTGCCAGCTCGTCTTGGAAAGACGGATGACAATTGGCTCGGCAGGGGACTTTGTGTCTTCCGGTTGCCTTTGAGTGGATCTTGGTAATCGGATCACCATCGGCGTCACAGAGGGCCTCGCAGCTTCCTGTTGCCTTTGATTGGATTTCGGCAATCGGATCACCATCGGCCGTATGACGAGTTTTGGCTCTTGACTGGATCTCGGAAGCCGGATGATCATTGGTTCCAACTGTGCATGTGAGGCAGGAGAACCGGACACCTCTTTATGCAAAGTTGCGACGAGGGGTGCGGCTTTGCCCGGTTTACGGGCCTGGAGATAAATTCTCAAGGGTTCTTCTGGCCCTGTGATGGCCTCCAGTTCGTCAGTTATGTGTTTCTTGGATTCATCATATAGACAAGCCTCCGAAGAGCAATAAGATTCAACCCCTTTGAAAGGATCGATGTCGGCGAATTCAGTCTTCACGAAGCCGTGCTTACTGACATACTTGAAGCATTGGTGAAGGGTGGATGGTACGATCATATAGTCATGTATCCACGGACGTTCCAGGAGGATGTTGTAGGACATGTCTGCATCTATAACGTAGCAGGTAACCTCCGTCTTCAGGTCACCAATCTGGCACTTCAATCGGATCTTTCCTAGGGGATAGCTCCTTCCCGAATTGAAATCGCTGATGGCAGTATTGGTCGCCGCTAGCTAGTGCATGGAGATGCCCAGAAGTTGGAGCAAGCTTTTCGGGATGATGCTTATCGACGAGCTAGGATTGATATGCATCCAATCCATCTTGATGTCGCCTATGTATCCAGTGTAGTACAAGGGACGATCATGCAAGTTAGACTTGATCAACATGTCCTGTGGGGTAAATACGATGTTGGGCATTGCATCTGTGCCGTTGCTGCCATGTAGATCTGCTGACGGGTCTTCCCCTGGAGGCTTGACCTGGGCTAAGTAGGCGTTAGCATTTTGGAGTGCTTCGCTCAATGCGACACGAAGATCCTTGGAGAGCCTTAGGAGCTCGTATAATGACAACTTCGCTGGCGTATTAGCCAATTGTGCTAATATGTCAAAGTTGTAAGGTTTCTCCAGCCCCTGAGGTGCATCGTTATGGAGTGGCCTGTCGAAGCGGGTTTCCTTTGGCTTGGACTTATCTGCCGGAGGAGGCTGAGACGGCCTTGGAACATCAGAGGCAGGCAACGTTGCCGGCTGAGGATCTTCGACTGAACTGCCCAGTGTGGGCTGGACTTGTGCTCAGACCGGGTAACAACGGCTGTCGCTTCCTTAGCTTCAGCTGAAATTGTATGGCAGGATCTAGACTTCCTGCCCTTCTTCTCGTTGGTAGGAGATGACACCGCCTGGGTAACTTCGGGTACTAAGTCCGGGTGCACCCACATGATCTCTCCTCGCGATGTGGTGAGAGGTACCAAACCAGATGTTTGGTTCCGGACGGATGAAAAATTAGTAACCTCCATCGTTGCCCGGAGGATAGGTATTACCCCGTCTTGAGTACTTATTGGAGGGAAGTCACCGAATTGAACTGATACCATGTTCGCAGCGACAGTAACCTCTTCGAAATCTATCGACAGAGCTTTGGAGTCGATAAGACTCTGGATGTACCGCTTTATTTGGAAGCAGTCATGAGTGGAATGATGGACATAGCGGTGGAAGTGACAATATTTTGGGTCCTCCATTTCTGTCGTTTGGGGCTCGCGCCTTGGTGGAGGGAGCTGGATCCTACCCCCTTGCAAGAGCCTATCGAAGATAGGTTTGACATGACTATCTTCAAATGAGTAATTCACCTTAGGCCATTGACCTTCCGCCTGTTTTTGTTTAGGCTTCTTGGTCGCATCAGCGACCTTGGCCTGTTTGCCTTTATTGTCCCGGTTGGAGGTGCTGCCACTATTGTTGTTGCTGGAGGTGGAACCAGGACGTTTGCCCTTATCCTCTTCATCTGGGATGTGTAATTCCAACTGGCGAGCCTTCTTCAACTTTGCCTCTGCATTGGTAGCACTTATGATGAAGGTCGTCCAATCCCTGAACTGATCGTCGCCCATCCAGAGGCTAATTGTGGAGAGCAACTTCTTCTGGCAGATTTCAATCAAGGAGCTCTCGGAATTGCCTTGGGGCAATCTCATTGCGGTTTGGCGGAACCGCTCGATATAGTTCCTTGTTAGCTCCCTCTCTCCCTGAACGACGTCCATGAGAGACGACATTGTCACTTCATGCCCCACTTTGTAGAACCTCTCCAGGAATATGTGCTTGAAGCCGTCAAAAGAATGGATGCAGCTGTCGGGAAGGTTGCGGTACCAGTCGATCACGATCCCCTCTAATGCTCCGATGAATAATCGTGTGAGGATGGCGTCACTATGCAGCAAGTGGTCGATTGTGACCTCAAAGTAAGTCATGTAGCGACTAGCAGAGGTCTTTCCGTCGTATGAATCGATATGAAATGGCTTGTACCGTGGGAGAAAAGGAACATCTCTCCACGCGACGGGATATGGCTGCCATTTTCTGAGGTCTCGGGAGGAGTCTCAGGCATTGAACATTGCTCGAAGCTCCTGGACTTCCCTCTTTACCTCCTTGGCTTCATCCGCAGCTGAAGGAACGGATGCTCCTAAAGGATCATCACCCAAAGGAGGGACGGTCGTGTTGGAGTCTGCATTGACTGCGGGTCCCAAGCTTGTTTGTCTGGACGTCCTTGCTGGTTGAGTTGGCAAGGCAGCTTTGATTTCGTCTACTGACTTGACCAAGGACAAGAGCATATCTTCAAGTACTTCTAGACGTTGTCGGTCAGTAGATGCTTCATGATCATCGTCGGCCATAAAGACGGTCCGTACATGGGTAGAGGTGGAAGGGACCGTAGCAGAGGTGCTCTCTGTGTCGTATTCTCGTACAGAGAAATCGTCGGGGAATGTCGGAATGTCATCTTCCTCGGACTCGGAAGGGGTGCTACCCCCTGTGAAGGAAGCCGCAACGTCTCGGCGAGGGCGGTCGCCCTCAGGGAAGTCCAAGTCTGTTGCGTAATTCAGGGGAATTTCTACCCCTTGTGTATGCTCTTGGTACACCGGGTTGTCGCATATATTGAGGGGACTGCTACCCCCAGTTTCATCTACTCCCCAGGAGGCCGAAGGTGCACCCCTAGGTGCTGGAAGCTTCTTTCTAGATCGAGTGCCTAAGTAGACACCCCCTGTGGCTGTCGGTGGTAACCCTTCAGATGAGAGTTTCCTTGCAGTGCTGGCTGAGATTGTCGGGCTGGAAGAGCCTCTTCTTTCCTCCCTTGCCGGGAGGAACCTTTCGAGTTGAATTACAGGAGGCGAAAGGAAACTCGTCACCCGGAATTTGCACCTGTTTCTTGAGTTGTTGTCGGACAGGTGCTGGCTGTTGCAGTCGTTGAAAAATGGACTGTCGATCTTCAGGTGCTGCCGACTTGTCACAGCAGCAGTTGATGATGACTTGGGTGCAATGACGTCCCGAGAGGGACTCATCGCATGCCAAGGTTGCATCTTTGCGTTTGTGAGTAATCACCTCACGCAAGTAGATAGCAGGCTGATCTACCTTTGCATCAAACTTGTGGACTCGGGGATCCCGATGACACAGGTGCGTAGGTATCATGTTTGCTCCCTGATCTGAGGCTAGTAAAAGCACTTGCTCTCGATCATTGGAGGGAGACTTTAAAGACCCACCCTGTCCGTTAGCCCTGAGGGACTGGACGCGGGTGGTTCTGTACAACTTTTCATCAGGAGCCCGTATAACAGTTAACGGTGCCCGCTGACGGTCAGTAGCTTGGACAGTTGACTGGGCTTGTTGGGCCCGCACTGTCCTGGACTTCTTCAACTTAGCGCCTGAAGGTGCATAGTAAGAAGAGTCCTAATTAGAATATTCCACATTCTCAATGGGCCGCATGGAGTCGGGCCCGCATGAGAGACGGTCGAACACAGAGCTTCTGGCAGGGCCGCATGAGACATCCTGTCTGAGGCCAGGATTGGCTGCCGCATGGGCCATCTTCCTGCGACCAGAGTCGGCTGCCGCATGGGCCATCTTTCTGCGGCCAGAGTTGGTTGCCGCATGGGCCGTCTTCCTGCGGCTAGAGTTGGCTGCCGTATGGGTCATCTTTCTGCGGTCATAGTTGGCAGCCGCATGGGTCGTCTGTCTGAGGCCAGAGTTGGCTGCCACATGGACAGACTGTCCACTTCTCTTATGCGGCCTCTTCTTCGTCCGTATGGATTTCTCTTGTGTCCCCAAAAACTCAGCATCGTAGTATTTTTCTTTGCTGGATTTGGGGACAGTGGGGTCCTCTGCTGCCGGAAACAAAGCCACAGGAGAGCTTCGATCACCGTCTTGGGCCGCAGAAGGAGCTTCTTCGAGAACTGGGTCGGGGGGAACAGTTTTGCGTGCCGACGTCCTACGAGTTCTCTTTGGGTTGGCTCGCTTCTGTGACGGGCTGGCGCTCCCTTCAGAGAGCATTTCTTCGAAGGCTTGTTGGTCAAAAAGAACCACAAGCATTTGCTCCGTAGAGCCGAGCTTGGACGCGTCGGATTGCGTCACCAGCTTCTCATCAGAGGAGAAGGACGTCCCCAGCAGAGTCGCCATTGTGTTTGCCATTAAAATATCAAAGATAGGTATTACAGAAATACTGAAATTGATTGCAAACTCGCTTGTACAAAGAAAAGCCTAGAAAGAAATCCTAGGAAACAATCTAAGTACAATTGTTTAGTTTTTGATTCTGGGGGTGACGGTGGAGGCTCGGAAAAGTGTATCAACTCTGCCTTACTCCTTGGACTATCCGACGCAGTCTCTAGCTCTTGAAAAAATTGCCCTTCGTAGGTTGCTAGCCTCTTGCAGGGGTGTGGCACCCTGCTATTTATAGTGATATGTGTTTTGAGCCGCATAGATGGCCCGTGGCCACGTGGCTAATTAGCACGTAAAGACCCTCTCTTTGGCCGCCAGCTAGCGATTTGTTAGAATTTTGTTGCAGCAAATCTGGGTGGTTGAGACTTGGTCAGCCTGCCACGTGTCCTGTCGCAGGATAGGATTAATCTGCTGGAGTCATTTTGAGCCGCATGAGTCTTTCAGTCTTCGACCATGTTGGGCCGCATAAGACTCATGCGGCTTAGGTCGCAGTCTCCCTTAGCTTAAGGATTTTTGAGCCGCATAGATTCTGTATTTTGGGCTGCATAAAGCTCATGCAGCTTAGATTACAGTCTCCCTTGGCCGCATGAAGCTTAGAGACTTTAGGGCCGCATAGGTTGAGCCGCATAAGGTTCATGCGGCTCGGGTAGCAATCCTTCTGGTCGCATGACTATGAACCATGACATGACATTTTGTCTGATCACGTCTTATCTTTTTATCAGAGTGTCAAAACTGTCATTTTTGTCAGTTTTGATAGAGTTTGTCAGCTTTATCAGAAGGACTGATCATCAACTTGGCCGCATATCTTCCTTCTGCAGCTCGAATCAGTCTGGTTGCAGACGGGCCGCATGGGGTGCTGAATCTGTCATGCGGCTCTCCTTTATGCGGACCAGTTTGACCCAAAGTACTTATGCGGCATGTTGTGATCCGCATGAACCCCCATATTTTCCATGCTTCTACAATTATTATTATTCATTTTGGTTGTAACATTTTTGTAATCTTGGTATCGATATGTGTATTGGCCCAGGCCTTAATGGCAATATTATTTCTAAGACAACTTCCGCAATCAAAATATTTTCTATCCGCATTTTTATGCGTACCAGTAATATATATATATTTTTCTATATAATCATCAATGGCTAAACTTATTAATCCCTAAAATGATTCAGGTTTAGGCATATTTAAATTATATGAAATTTTGTGGTCCTCATTTATTTGTAATGTTGATCCAGAAATATCTGAGTCCCTACTATTCCCATTATTTACATAATCATATGATAAAAGATCATATCCGTAATGTTTTTTCTATTTTTTTTGACTCATCAATGAATTTACTGTTTAGGAATTTTCTTTTACATAAGAATTTAATTGGGTTTTTTCTTTTTTATATAAATCCAATTTGGTTAAGTATTTTTTTGAAGCGTACGACGTCGGTTGATCCTATTTCGCCATTTTTCTAGGACTAACGTCATTATAATATATATATATATATATACACACTTCTGACCATCAGGCAGTGTAGCAAGAGGAGATCCCTCTGCAATCACGGCCAGACGGAATTCTGGAACTCCCTCTTATCCCAGGTCTAGCTGTTTTGGGTTCCTATCCTCCCCTTCTTTTGTTAGTATACGTGTATAGGGTTCGGCATTTTGCACCTTCTGGTATACTTGTATAGCTTCGGCTTTTCAGATTTATGGAATAAAATGGGGTGTGTTTTACCAATATATATATATATATATATATATATATATATATATATATATATATACTTCTGACCACTCGGACCGCATGCATCTCTCGTGTGCTGGTAAGCTGGTTCTTTTCCGAATTCGAATCGAGACTTTTGTCGATTTACATACGGCTTTAGACCAAAATTTGTAGTTGATCTCTGGATGATCGAATGAGGATTGCGTGGGAAAAGATTTGAGCAAGTCTGGTTTAAGGACAAAGTTTGGTCATTCAAAGTCAAGGAAAAAAAAAATCCTTTCCTCACGTGGCCAAGGGTCGGGTTCACAGGAGTTCACTGTCTTATGAGATTTTTGAAATTCTCACTATATTTTTAATATTTATATTTTTTTTAAACTCTACTTTGGGATTAGTTTCAAACAAATTCGAAAAATCTCTAGAAAATCTTCTAAAGAAATTCTAATAGGTATTCGAAGATTGCAGGACATGCTAGGGGCTTTCTCGCTTAAGCTTTGGTGGAAGCTTAGGACGTGCGCGCTCTGGTGCAAGTTTTTTGCATCCAAATACTTTTCAGGTGGCTATTTTTTCCAGGTCCACCCCGATATGGAGAAAGACTACTGGGTACCCATGCAAAAGTGGAGGGGTGCATGATGCTGAGCTTGGGGGATGGACAAGCAGACATGGTATGGGAGCGGTGTCTTCCAGAAAGGTGGAGGGAGCCTGGGGCTAACGAGCAACAACAGGGCGTGGATGCTAGCGGGGTAGCGGTGAGAGAGGTCGGGAGGTCAGTGCACATCATGGAGCATGGTGACGCGCCTGGGTATCGGGATTTTGGTAAGGTTCAGCGGGTAATGGGAGTCGGTTTCAGCGCGTGGCTTAGAGCCTCAAGCATATCACTTTAGCACAGGCCTAACAGGATGGTTTGGGCCCCAAGTATTTCGGGCTGCTTTTTTTGTCCTCAAGTGTGGGGACAAGTCGGGGCGCAGGATGTCGGCGAGGAAAGATTAGCCCACATTTGGAGTGCTTATATCCCTCTAAAATGGTCCATTTTAATGTGGTGGGCTTTTCTGAACCACACACCGATTGATGATAGAATCCAGAAGATTGGTTTTGTCATTGCTTCTAAACGACATTGTTGCACAGAGGAAGACATGGAAAACATGTTGCATATTTTCAGCGAAGGGAACCTTGTGGTGGGAGTGTGGCAACAATTCAATTGGAAGTGTTCGTTGAGAGGCAGAAGGAGAGGGATGATCGAAAGATGCGAGGATTGGTGGTCAGCAGGTATCGAAGCCTGTGAAGTAAAGTTATTGTGGGAGCTATATTATGGGTCCTATGGAAGACTTGGAACAAGTTTCGGTACGAAGGAAAATCCTTGACGCCTACGAAACTGATAGAAGAGGTTCAAAGTCAGGAAAGCCCTTGGGAAGTGCTCGCACCTCCGGGGAATATTCTTGACTTTACCCAGAAGGAGAGATCCCCGTGTAGACCTTCATATGTGAGAAGATGGATGCCTCAAGGAGTCCAGAGTGTCAGGTGCAACTTGGCAGTGTTCAAAGGGGGGAAATTGGAACATGGTTGAGGGCGAGTGGTGGTTAGGGACAGTAGGGGCCAACTGCTATTTGGATGGTGTGTGCAAGGGAGGAAGGAAGAGATGGTGAGGAAGGGGCTTATTTCTGCTTACAACAGAGTCGACATCGGTGGATTTCCACTTGACTGACAGGACGGTTGTCCATGGGATTTCTGGTGGCGAGTGTGCTTGTTGGAGGTTGGAGTAGGCAGTCTTCCGACTCAGGACCTCACTAGGGACATTCTCGGTTGAGAGGTATTGTAAGAAGGAAACGTTGTGGCTCTGACGTTTGTGCATCTTAGGAGAAAGGTGGATCACGATTGTGACTTTGAGGGCGGTGACCTTCTTCCGTCACATCTGTCATTCTGGGTGGCTCGGGTGTAACGTCCCAATCCTAAAATACGGAGGACTAGGAGATCGTATACATGTTAAAAACATATCGAGAGGATTCCAGCCCAGCTCGAGTACGTATAAGCTGTCTTGATGTTCTAATTTTTATCTATCAAACGACTATAAATCTATCTACCTCAATCTGGGCTGGAAGTTAAGAACAACATTATATCCGTCGCTAGGCCGTCGCTCTTTTTGATACTTGCCGACGGAACATCCGTCGCTACGTAGTCGAAGAATTGTTCCGCCATTTCTCTCAACAATTTTTGCCAAATAATCGACTGCATAGCGACGGTTACTTATCCGTCGCTATATCTCCGACGTCCTAGCGACGAATGAGCGACCTTTTCTCCCCCTTAAAATAAAATAAAAATTGTATCGGCTTGTCGTCGGTACACCGTCGGTTATTTGCCGCAAATCCGTCGCTAACGTCGACGGAAGTTGTCCGTCGCTAATGTGCCGTCGCTAATTTACTGTATTTTGGTAGTAAGAATCGCTACCAAAATAAGTCATATTGGCGACGACATTAGCGACTCCGGCTAAATACGTCGCTATTTTTTTGTGTATTTAGCGACGTATCAAAGTGACTTCGCTGAACGTCGTACTCAGCGACGTTTAGCGGCTGATAACCACTAGCATTATGGTTTGGAAAGAACAAGTCGCTGTTTAGTCACAGAACGTCGCTGATTGATTTTATTCAACGACGTTTTGTGACTCTTACTCCAGTACATCGCAAGTTTATTAGTTAACAACGACGTGTAGCAACGTCTTTATATGACTCGCTAAAATCTTTCAAATAGGATGATGGGAACCGATCGAATTCATTTTCCTTTTCCCAAAATTTTCGATCTTTCGCGTGCCTCGAGCCCCAAATCTCTCTCCCCCCTCTCGTCGGCAATCAGTATTAGCGACCGATAACTGACGAATCTTGGTCAAAATAATCCATCGGCAATCAGCTCGTCGCTAATAATGATCCGTCGCTAAGTAGTCGAAGAGCGACGGAATAGCGATGGCTTTTCGTCTTCACAATACAATGCATTAGCGACGACTTTCCGATGGACTTTCGTCCATTTCAAATATTAAATATTTAACTGTGTAGACGCTAGCGACGGATATTCCATCGGTAAACCGTCGTAACAGTGTATCAGAGGGTATCGTTCCGTCGCTAGTCCGTCGATCGCCGTCGCTAACAAAGGACGGATTAGCGACAGAATACTAACGTATTATCCGTCGACTATGTTCTGGAAATGCTTGACATTTTCAGAACCTTGGCGACGGATAAATCGTCGCTACTCCGTCGCTACGCCGTCGACAGAGCGACAGATTAGTGGCTGATTATCCGTCGACATGGTTCTGGAAATGTCAAGCATTTTCAGAACCTTGTTGACAGATTTTTCGTCGCTACGCTGTCGAGAGAGCGACTGATTAGTGGCTGATTATCCGTCGTCTTGGCGACGGATTTTTCGTCGCTATTTCGTCGATGATATTCCACCAGAACCTTGCCGACGAATATTCCGTCGACCACCCGTCGCTACCTGGAAACAGTTTCAAATCTCCAGTTTGAGACGAAAATTCCGTCGAAAATTAGTCGAAAACTAGAAATATCCATTGCTAACCGGTCACGAGTCCGTCGCTAACAGAGATTTTTTTGAAAAAATTACAGCACTTTTTCTGTTCACAAAATATGCATAAACCAAACCAATATATAATGCACACCAATTATCAAACAACCACATAGACCAAATATACAATGCATACCAATTATCTAAGAATCACATAGACCAAATATGCACATACGAATTTAATGCACACCAATTATCCAAGAATCATATAGACCAAACCAAATTAATATAAAATAGATATCAATTATCCTGAAGAGTAACCTAATATCCGTCGTTATAATCCGATCATAGCACAAATAATCCAAAATTCCCATAAATATTCCAAATTTTCTTAATTACAATATTTTAAGGAAGAGGAGGAGATCGATTGTCCGGTGGTGGTAATCCCTGCTGCGACCGACGAATATACTCCTCTACTAGGTACGGCGGCAAGTCGTCATAGACACTGCTCGAAAGTCGGCGTAGCTGCTTTGACGACATGAGATCCAGGAGTGCCGTCACAGTCGGAGGCGGTACTAGAGGAATAGCAGGGTTGAAAGAAAGATGACCCACGGAAGAAGGACCGACACCAGTAGTCGACGAACCGGCACCAGTAGAAGACGGACCGACACCAGCAGCAGACGGAAGCAGAAAGTACGTGGCAAATTGCTCCCGCAAGGACGACACCGTCTCGTGCAGCTGCGTAAGCTGCGACCTAACATCATCGTCTGCCGGGACCGCGGGAGGAGGCGGTGTCGGTGGAAATCTCTGCATCTCCATGTGCAACGGTCCTAGGGAGCCGACTCCGTACATGAGCCCTTTCTTAAAGCCGCCGACGGTATCTACGAACAAGTCGTTGCGAGCGGCCAAAGAAGAGGACGTCCGGGCGGGCGTCGTTTCACCGATATCCTCGGTATCAGTTAATTGAGCCCGACTAAGGGCCTCACGATACGCAGCCTATCAAATGAATGTGTTTATATTATAAGATTTACCTAAGTTGTAATCTAAATCCAATGTTTCACTAAGTTAAGTGTGAATCCTAAGTTTACCTAAGTTATAGTCCGAATACTTTTAATTCTAACATAAATCTCATAAACATAAGTACTTACATCAGTCTCCTTGGCCCTCTCGTCGACGAAGCTCCCGTCCTTCCTTCTTTTGTGCGTATGCTGGAACACGTCGTGCATGGTGACCGATTCTGGCGTCCTTTCCTTCTTCACCGCCTGTTGGGTCTGGATACGAAATTTTCGTAGAACTTAATTAACTCCGTATATTAATAATACCTAATTCGATAGAGAAATAAATTTACAGTATCTCACCAGATCTGCAAGCGTCGCTGCGTGGGGCCTTGACCCCCCCGTATGAAGCCCCGCGGCCTGTCGGTTCGCCTTCGTCTCCTCCGATTTCTCCTTGTACGCAGGAGTATTCATCATACCTAAGAGGTCCTCATAATACTCCTACCGGATCCAATTCGGCCTCGTATGTCCCATTTTTAGGTCATGAATCATATCCCGTATCTTCTTCGAGGCAGCGCTTCTGTAGGTCCCGCGGATCGTGTCCTCGCGATGGGAGGGGGGCCACCAGTACGTCGTCTAACATAGAAATTCAATTATCACGTAATTTAAAAAATGGTTGATTAAAGACTAACTAATAATTAACGAGAAGATATAGATATATACCCTCAACTCGTCGAGCCAGGTGTACTTCAAGTTTGGGGGCACCGACGAAAAGTTAAGGTAGGGACCATGGAAGTTAGCCCTGATAATTTCTCCAAGAGCCCTGGTAACATTAAACGAAAAAACCTACAAAAAAGAAACGACTGGATTATTAACTTGAATAAATGAAAGAAATTTAATAAATGATCTTAAATTTACTTACGAGGTCCCCGCGGGCCATAGCTCTCGTCGGAACTCGCCTCTCGGCCTCTCTGGTGCCGTCGGAGGATCCGCGGGTCCGCGCATGTACTCTCCAGTAACCGGATGGAACCGAGTATGGGGTTACTCCGGGGCCCACTGTGCAGTAACTGGAGGATCCACTGGTGGATCCGCTGCTAGTGGGTCTGATAGCGGAACGGATCCGCTAGCAGATCCGGACTCATGCCTCGATGAAGTGGTCGATCGACAACGGGATGCGTCTGTGCCCGAGGTACTCTCCGGGTCGGGGTCGCTGGATGGGGTCACATCCCGGGATGATTGAATGTGACCATGACCACGACCATGACCACGACCACCACCACCACCACCACCACCACCACGACCACCACCACCACCACGACCACGGCCAGCCATCATGACCTGTAAATAGAACGCATAAACATAATTAACAATATAAAAGTGTAAACGAATATAAAATTCTAAACTAAAATATATATACCACCAGTAGGGAGACGAGTGCCACCGCGACGAAAAAGACTAGGAGTGCCATCTGCAATAAGTAAATAATCGAATAAAAAAACATAAATTCACGTAATTGCTTTTATGAGGTCAAACTTAATTCACGTAATTGGAAGTGTTTTTAATATGCAAAAATATTTAACCTAATCATCGTCTTCGTTCTCATTCTCGGCCTCGTCTTCATCATCATCCTCCTCCTCATCCTCATCCTCATCCTTATCTTCATCGTCGATTTTATTTGTATCCTCATCCCCATCAAATTCGTCTTCTTCTTCTTCTTCTTCTTGTTCTTCTTCGTCTTCTTCTTCTTCTTCTGCCACAATATTTGGGACAAGACGTCTCTTTCTCCCCTGGTTGACAGCTAAGTCTTGTATATCAACCTCTTCCTCCCCTCTATTTTCCTCAACAATATCTTCAACATCCATTGTATCCGAGTATTGTCCCAAGTATTGGGACTTTTCGATCTGGTCCTCTTGGTATGCTGGGTCTCCAACGTTGAATGTATTTATAGATTTAATCTTGCATACTGCCCACCAGTCAAATCGATCTCTACGACGCCTTGGGTAGCTTGTATAGTAGACTTGAATAGCCTGATTTGCTATCGCAAATGTATCGAACCCTCTATAACTCTTGCGATGATTTATATCGACAAATCTAAATTGTTTATCGATTCTCCAACCGATATTTGGTGTCGTATCGAACCACTCATATTTGAACATCACAATATGCATATCATATGGGCCAGTATATTGTAAATCTACAATATTTTGAAGCACTCCATAATAGTCAAAGTTTGGCTCATCGTCATAGATGGTGCCTCTTATGCAAACACCGAAATCCTTGGTACTAATGCCGTCATTGATAAATTCGACATTTATAGCATTCTGAGTTGACTTAAACCTGAAGCCATTAACGACATAGCCTGGCCAAGTCTTTATTTGCTTCTTCGGTCCCAATGCCAGATAACGAACACTCTCATGAGTGAGTGTTGTTTCAGGCAATAAAACCTGTAAACAAATATTTATAATTTAAATGTTTTAGATTATATATTTATAATCTTAATTATAATCTCAGTTACTTACGTATTTGCGAAACCATGACGAAAATGTACAATCAACCTCTCTTTGAAGTCCCTCATCGGTAATATCGGGTGTCCTCATTTTGACTTCATCTCTAAATACACTATTAGAGAAAATAAGAATATATAAGTGTATTCACTTACTTCATCAAATTAGAGATTATAACGAGTGTAAGTGTACTGCTTCTCGAAATCTCTCACTTCTTGTATGTCACAGTTTAACAAGACATTGGTGAGCGGCATCATACTCGTCGTCTGTCAACCACCGACTTTTACTAGCCCTAACAGGCTTGCCCCTTACATTGAATGTACCTCCATCCTCAACGTCCTCATCATTCCTTTGAGGTCTATTTCGATTTGTCTTAACATGAGTATCGAAATAAATGGAGCAGAAGTTTGACACCTCTTCGATAAGATAGGCTTCGCATATCGAAGCCTCTATATGAGCCTTGTTGCCAACTTTCTTCTTTAGATGGTGTAGGTATCTAGAGAGTCAAATTATCTTGAAAATTAAGAATGAATTTTAAAATTCACTAAAATTCAACTTAAATTATATCAATTTTTATGTACCTTTCAAATGGGTACATCCATCGATAATGAACAGATGTATCGACACGGGCTTCGTATGCTAGATGAATCGGTAGATGCTCCATGCTGTCGAATAAGCCAGAAGAAAATATTTTTTCAACTTGCAAATTGTTAAGATAATCTTCTCCTCAAGTTCAACCATGTGCTGCACAGTCAACTTAGTTGAACAAATATCCCTAAAGAATATAGATAGTTCGGCCAACGGAACCCATACAGCAGAAGGCAACAACTCTTTCAAAGAAATGGACAGTAATCTTTCCATAAACACGTGGCAGTCATGACTCTTCATTCCCGTTAGCTTGCGTTCATTGAGATCAACGCATCTAGACAAATTCGACACATAGCTGTCGGGAAATCTTAAAGTAGATACCCACTTGCAGATTATTAATCTATCTTTCCTGCTCAATGTGTATTGTGCTATCGGCTTACTTAATTGTCCGACAGCTCCCCTTTGTATCAAGTTCAGATAAGGACGCTTGCATATCTCGGCAATGTCTTATCTTGCTTTTGGATTGTCCTTCGTCTTTCCTTTAATATCCATGACGGTATTGAAGACATTATCGAACACATTCTTTTCGATATGCATAACATCAAGATTATGCCTTATAAGATTATCTTTCCAATAAGGCAAGTCCCAGAAGATACTCCATTTAGTCCAGTTATGGTTTTGTCCGAACCAATCGACACGATTGTTCGATGGATCTTCCATTATAGTGGACAAGTCCTTTACATCTTCCCAAATATCGTATCCCGACAATCTGGCAGGCAGATGAGAAAATTCTTGTTTTCCAGCTCTGAACGCATCCTTGTTCTTTCTCCAAGGATGACTCGCGGGCAGAAATTGACGATGACAATCAAAGAAAGAAGTTTTTCCTCCATGCTTAAGGCAGAACGCCTTACTATTTCCCATGCATATCGGACAAGACATGGTGCCGTGAGTACTCCATCCCGATAGCATACCGTATGCAGAAAAATCATTGATTGTCCACATCAGTGAAGCTCTCATCTGAAAGTTCTATTTTTTGGAAGTATCATAGGTCGCGACGCCGATCTCCCACAACTGTTTCAGCTCATCCACCAACGGCTGTAAATATATATCGATATTCTTCGTCGGATTTTTGGGACCCGGTATGATAGCTGTCAAGAACATATAAGGAGTCTTCATACACATCCATGGTTGCAGATTGTAAGGGGTCAGAATGACCGGCCAGCAGGAGTATTGAGATTTCGACTGTCCGAAAGGGGCGAAGCCATCAGAACGTAGCCCCAGACGTACATTTCTAGGCTCTGCAGCAAAATCTGGATGACGCAAATCGAAATATTTCCACGCCTTTCCATCCGAAGGATGTGACAATTCTCCGTCGTCCTTTGTGCGTTCTTCGTTGTGCCACGTCATGTGTTCTGCTATATTCTGAGATATATACATCCTTTGCAAGCGCTTCGTGATCGACAAGTAATGCATATACTTGTAAGGACATCGTTTTCTAGTTGACTTTCCTTTTCTCCTGACTGGCTTGTAACGATCCGTATTACAAAAGCTACAACTTTCTATATCCTCGTTCTCCTTGTAGTACAACATGCAGCCATTGCGACAACAATCTATCTTCTCGTACCCCAGTCCCAGTTGTCGGACCATCATCTTCGAATTGTAGAAGTTTTTTGGAAGCTCTTTTAATTCCTTCGGTAACACCTCCTTGATTAGTTGTATAATCCGATCATAGCAAGTTTGTGGCAAGTTAAAATCGGACTTTATGTTCAACAACCGCATCGTCACTGACAGTACGGAATGTGGCTCACAACCAGGATATAAAAAAGTTTCAGCATCCTGAAACATATCATAGAACTCCTTCGCCTCGAGATTAGGATCCTCCGGATCAAAATTAGGCCCTGCCGCATCGTACACCATATCTCGTACAAGGTTCTACAGGTCTCCATAATTAACAGAGCATTTATCGTCTTCGACGACAAAATTCGTTGCAGCATTATTATCAAAAGCATAAGTAGCAGCATTCGCAACCTGTCTTTCTGCATATTGTTCACCTTGCGATGACCACAGGCCGTAATCACGTACGAAATCCTTACGGGTCAAATGATCTCTTACACTCACCACTTCTTCGTAACGTCTATTGCGAAAATTACGACATGGACACTTGATTTTTTTACCGTCCATATACTGAGCTTTGCTCATGGCATACTTAAGAAACACTTCCACGTCTGCCTGACAATCGTAACTCACACCTATTCTGCTCTCGTGTTGTCGTTTGTACATCCATGTACGATCAACGAAATAACGATCCATCACAGATTGGATGTGAAAATCTGTATCGTAAGACAAACTAAACAGAATTAGTATATAATCATGTAACTGGTAGATCCGCTAGTATATAGGCCGGATGTACTTAGTATCGACCGCATTAGACTAGTATCGGTCTATAGGTTTGGTATAGGCCGTATCAAATTGGTATTGACCTTAGCGAATTGGTATCGTCCTATCCGATATGTATCGGCCGTATAGCTAGGATTCGTACCGGCCTTATCGATCCGGTACGAATCCTAGCTATACGGCCGATACATATCGGATAGGACGATACCAATTCGCTAAGGTCAATACCATCTGATACGACCTATACCAAACCGATATACCGATACTAATCTGCTACGATTGATACTAAGTACATACGGATACCGATACCGATACTTCGATACCGATACCGATAGTGCGATACCGATACCGATAGTCCGATACCGATAGTGCGATACTGATACCGATAGTGCGATATCGATAGTTCGATACCGATACCGATAGTCCGATAGTCCGATACTACCGATATCGCCGACACCAATACTCATAGGAAAAGTCCGATACCGATTCCGATACCGATACTTTGAACCTTGATATATATATATATATATATATATATATATATATATATATAATATATATATATATATATATAAAGCAATAGACTTTCTCATCCTATTTCTTAAACTAGGGTTTGTCATATTGCATTTTCTTTAAAGTATCGGCCGATACCGATCCGATACGGCCGATACCGATACGGTTTGGCATGTTCCGATCCGATACCGACCGATACAAAATATTGACCGATGCCGACATTGGGGGTCTTTGTTAGTTAGATATGACATATGTTAGAGTTATTTAGAAAATATATGTTGGTATCCTACTACTAGTTAGTATATTGGGATAAGGATGCTAGAAGTATAAGATAGTCGGTTAGATGGTTAGTAATAAGTTAGTGTATAGAATGAGGTTAGTAGATATAAGTTAGATAGCTTATATGTTAGATGGTCGTGTATTAGAGTGTGTGTTTTGATATGATAGCTTAGAGTTTAGATAGATATATATTGGATATGTATAGTATCTTAGTTTTAGATATTAAGTTAGATATTCATATATTAGAGTTAAGATACTTGGTAACTTGAGATACCAAGTAGTATATTAGAATATATTGGGTTACCTTATTAGGGTAAGGTATTGGGTTACCGATATTGTGAACCTAGGTTGAAAGCATAATAAGGTTGTAAAAGCATGTAAAAGAATCTGATACTACCGATAATTATTTATTTTCCAATACCAAAAAATTCGATACTCCGATCCGAAACTGTCGATACTACCGATATCGCCGATATCCTATTTCTTAAATTAGGTTTGTCATATCGCCGATACTACTCATTGTATTTGTACCCCGCACTGTCCCGCGTGCGCCACCCCTGCCGCCCCCCGCAGCCCCGCGGGCGCCAGCACCCCTCCCACCCCCCGCCGCACCTCCCACCCCCGCCGCCCCTCCAGCACCGCGCTGTCCCGCGCGCGCCACCCCCGCTGCCCTAGAGTGCGCTGCCCCCCGCCGCCCGCCGCAGCCCCGCACGCGCCCGCCGTAGCCCGGCGCTGCCCCGCGCCCGCCACCCCCGCAGTCTCCGCCGCCCCCGCAGCCCACGACGCCCCCGGCAGCCCATGACACCCACAACCACCGAGAGAGAGAGAGAGATTACCTTTGGGAGAGAGAGGAGAGGTCGTCGATCACCGCCGCGGGAGAGAGAGAGAGAGGAAAGTGAGGTCGCCGACCGCCGCGGAAGAGAGAGAGAGGAGAGAGAATGAAATTTGGGGGAATGAAAAGTTCTCCCCGTCGTTTCAATTTAAGTCTGGGCCCTTTATTTAGCGACGGACTAGCGACGGATTATATCCGTCGATAGGCCGTCGCACTTTTTGATACTTGTCGACGAAACATTCTCGCTACGTAGTCGAAGAATTGTCCCGCTATTTCTCTCAACAATTTCCGCCAAATAATCGACTGCATAGCGACGGTTACTTATCCGTCGCTATATCTCCGATGCCATAGCGACGGATGAGCGACCTTTTTTCCCCTTAAAATAAAATAAAAATTGTATCGGCTTGTCGTCGGTATGCCGTCGGTTATTTGCCGTAAATCCGTCGCTTACGCCGACGGAAGTTGTCCGTCGCTAATGTGCCATCGCTAATTTACTGTATTTTGGTAGTGAGAATCACTACCAAAATAAGTCATATTGGCGACGACATTAGCGACTCCGGCTAAATACGTCGCTATTTTTTTGTGTATTTAGCGATGTATCAAAGTGACGTCGCTGAACGTCGTATTCAGCGATGTTTAGCGGCTGATAACCACTAACATTATGGTTTGGAAAGAACAAGTCGCTGTTTAGTCACAGAACGTCGCTGATTGATTTTATTCAGCGACGTTTTGTGACTCTTACTCCAGTACGTCGCAAGTTTATTAGTTAACAACGACGTGTAGCAACGTCTTTATAGGACTCGCTAAAATCTTTCATATAGGATGATTGGAACCGATCGAATTTATTTTCTTTTCCCCAAAATTTTCGATCTTCCGCGCGCCTCGAGCCCCAAATCTCTCTTCCCCCCCTCTCGTCTCTGACCTCCTCCCCCTCCCTTCCAGCCCCCTCTCGTCTCCAGCGACCCCTCCCCGTAGCGACCCCCTTCCCTCGACGACCCCCTCCATCGGCGACCCCCGTCCCTACGTCGCACCTCCACCATCGAGTCCCCTAGTCGACGCCGACCCGACCAGTCCCCTCCGTCGCTGCTCCATCCCCAGCGACCCCGACCCGACTCCGACCAAGGCAGGTAAACCCTAACCCTAGCTCCCTCTTCTTGACATGCTGACACAGACACGACACGCACATACGTTGACACAACATACTGACACGACACGCTGACACGACATACACACACACGCTGACACGACACACGCACACTGACACGACACGCTATTTAGTGTGTCACACTCACATGCTTGTGAGTATGTGACAGTTTGGAGCGGAGGGGACTGTCAAAAAATAGTTTTATGTGGCAACCCCATTGTGAGAACACATGAGTGGCTATGGGCTAATGTGCATCCTAGTGAGTGAGTGTTAGAGTGAGGTATCCTATGAGTTAACTTAAGTGTCTAGGAGGTGAGTATCCTGTGACAGGTTAGAACATGAGGTATCCTAAGAAGTATATAGCATGGTTTAAAGTATCCGATACCGATCCGATACATCCTATACCGATACGGTTTGGCATGTCTCGATCCGATACCGACTGATACCCGATACTTACCGATACCGACTGATACCCGATATTTACCGATACCAACATTGAGGGTCTCTTTTTCGGTCAATTCGGCAAAGAAAATTAAACGAAAAAGACAAATCATCAAGGGTTTAAAGCATAATAAGATTGTAAAAACATGTAAAAGAAGAAAATCAATCTATTATATGTAAACCAATCGCTAAGGGTGATTACAATGTTATTTAATTTCAAAAGTACTGCGAAGTAACACTGAAAATACTTAAATTATGCCTAAATGTATAAAATATATGTTTTAAATATAAACCTTGGTATATAGAGTATCCTAGTACCTAGAGTGTATAGAGTATCCTCTAGAGTGTATAGAGTATCCTAAGATATTGGAGATTATCTACTCTGAGAACCTTGCTAAGAAGTATCCTAGTACCTACAGTGTATAGAGTATCCTAGAAGTGTAGGTATGATTGATACAGTGTTTTGAGCCCTTTTATAGAAATTAAATTTACTTATGCCAAGCCTTTTGGGCCTATCAGAGTTATAGATTTTTTTGAAAATCTAGTATATCGTTGATTGCATCAAAATGTTTGCATAAGTAAGAGTATATAGAGTGAGTTTACTAGTATTATATCATAGTATCTTAGAGTAATAGAGTGAGCTTCCCTACTTCCTTTCTTCTCATTCGGGTCATTGAGCCGACTATTCCGCATCATAGGATATCTACCTCAACCTCACCCTAGAGAAGTATGGAAATATTAATATTAACCAAGGTTCACAGTATCGGTTTCGGTATCGGTATCGGTATCGTTATCGGTATCATTTACGATGGATATCATGAATCTCATAGCTTCCACTAGCAGAGCACAATGTAGAGCCAAACGTGAAGCAGAACTTCATATTCAAAATATTAGAAGTAAAAAGTAGTAATAAAATATATTGGTACGTATTTTACTGTAATATATTATTTTAATGAAAGTAGTAATAAAATGTTTAATTTCAATGATAAATATTTTATTATAACAGGTAAAAAAAGGTGCGAACCCCAACATGGTGACGGTCTTCCTGGCTACCCATCGGAAGGACGAAAAGCTCATCGATGATCGGGCCACGCAGAGCTATGTATGTATTACTTTACGTGTCACTAACTTTATTATAACTTAAAAAATATGCAAATATATCCATAGACGTGGAACAACTAGGTTCGTAGTAAATATTATGCTTATCGAGATGCATACTTTTCTAGGATGAGTATCTTAGGCTAGAGCGTGAGCTTACTAGTGCATCTGTGGTGGGAGAGGCTGGTAATTCCTCGCACCCCCTCCGGCTCGGACGATGGAAGAGCTCTGGATGACCGCCATTGGTTGTCTTTAGAGGGGTACGTACTATGGTACGGGATCCTACGGCACCTTTGTGGCGACACAGTCATCCAGAGCCTCCTCTGCCAGTGTGCATTGCCCACAGCCCTCGGAGGAGTCGGTCTGAGTGGAGGAACTCTGTCGCCAGCTTACTGAGCTTCATGACGAACTATTGCGGAGAATGGAGGGGCATCCCCAGTCTCAGTCGCAGAAGGACAATATGGCCCTCACCGCACGATTTGATATGCTCGAGCGCACCATTAGGGAGACGGGTGAGAGGACAGATCGTGCCGTTTAAGCGGTGTAGGAGAGGACGGATCTTGCCATTCATGCGTTGCACGGGACTCAGGCGGCCATTGGCGAGCAGGTTTCGCGACTGGCAGCTATTATGGACTCCACCAACTCCAGACTGCTGGCCATGGAGCAGACATTTTCTGGTCGTGCTTCGGCATCCAGACCGACTACATCGGCTCCACTGTCTCCTCTTTCTCCTACTGATGGGTCGTCACCGGTGATGCTGACCCCGGAGCAGTATAGCTTCCTGGTGTCCCAGGTTCAGGCACTGCCTACTCCTCCTCCTCCTCATCCTGACCAGGCGTAGTCCTTTATTGGACTTGTTTTTATTTGTTGTGTTGGTGACCTATTGTTGGGTCTTTATGTATTTATTGGTGACCCATTATATCCACCCGACTATTTCTTGTCTTTCTGATCGTTCGATTCTATTTATTTGATTATTGGTAGTGCATTATTATTATTTGTCTCTATATTGGTTTACCGGTGTTGAGTGTTCCACCGAAGGGGTCGACGAACCCAGAAAATTCTACGGAGGGTTGTTCCGGGTCTATTATTTGCAAACTGAAACTCTAAATACAGGTACAATATTTTTAATGTAACTATTATTTATGTGAAATGCATATTGCATTCTCTTTTTTTACATTTTTTTGAATTAGCGATGTTTATCGACTCTTAGCGACGGTCAGCGACACATACATACGTCGCTAGAACGTCGCAAAACTGAGAATCAAAATGTCGCTAATCGTCGCAGAACGTCGCAGATACGTTGACATGATAAACTGTATAGGTCAGCAAATCTAGTATCCGAACATCGGTATTCAAGTATCGTAACGTCGCAAAACGTCGCAACAATGATGACATGGCAACCAAAAAATTGCCAGATATAGAGTCGAAAAACGTTGCTAATCTCTGGCTGTAACGTCGCTAAAACCTGAATGGACAGCGACAATCAGCAACGAAATGTTACGTCACTAATTAGCAACATTTTTGTCAGTAAACGTCGCTAAAACTAGCAACTTCGAGCGTCACCGAATGACGTCGCTATAGCGACGAATAACGACGTTTTACAAGTTAACGACCATGAATAATGCGACATGTCCGAAACGTCGCTAAAAACGTTGCTGTCAGAAGTTAGCGACTTTTTTTTGCTGTTTAGCGACGTCGTTAGGCGTCGCTAATATGAGATATTTTGGTAGTGAATAAGTAAATCAGGAATGAACAATATATATTATGGTCTGCAGCCCAATAACATACATGTTCAATTAGATAAAAAAATGACATGGGTCTATAAAACTAAGCTAAGAACAGAGTATAAATGATGGATACAATATGAAAGCATGATAAATTACATGAGTCAGATATAGCAATAGCTCCATGAGCAGAGGTCTATCTCTGTATGACCAACTACCTGAGAGATTACCAGGTCCCCAGGTGACTAGCAAGGTACATAATATACATGCCATGGTACATATATGAAATATATGTGTAAGACAATCTAATGTATCTGGTCTACGTGATATGCATATGAGAACATGTACTAGAATATCAGACTTCGCCACTGCTCACAAGCACCTCAACAGGCTATTGTCCCCAGTATCGCATCATGGGACTAAGGACAATCAATTAATCAATAAACAATAGCCTGTACTCTGCTACAGAGATAAAGGCTTACATAATAACAAGCCATAATACAATAAGTCTAATACTGTAGTCAAGTTCTCCCTACCCCATGTCTAGTATCTATCAATGTCAAGTCCAAACTGTCATCACCACTAGAACAATAACAATGAACAATCTAGTAAACTACTACGAAGTCAATAACAAGAATACTCATGTAAATCTCGTATCATGAACATGTCGGTGTCCTGTGGTCATTCTCTATAGATACATCAATATGCACGCAATGCCTAATGTCAATACTCGGTGTCATCATCAAGACATCGGTATCCGTCTTCAAAACGGACAGTAAGTATCAACGATCCTACGTCATGCTAATGCTAACAAAGTTAACAACAAAAAATAAAAGAAACAATCCATAACCAAGACAAGGTACACTTGTCTGTAACCGATGTTTGAGTACATGCCTGACCAACTCCAATGTCTTCGTAACTTCCGCCAAGTTCATCTGTAATAGATTCTATTATTAATACTCTCTAACGACTTATCATATATAGACTACATTAATATATATACCCAATAATTGTCATGATGTCGGTACAACAGCATATACAACATATAAAGTACCAAACTTTTTTATAAAAATAATTTATAACTAATATAAATTAGTAATTTAATTTCTAGAAAATACTTATAATTATTTTTATATTACTAAAAATATTATTTTATTGGTGTAAACTCAATCACAATAGCCCCATGTTCATACTACATCATTAATACCACATTTGGCCTATTAATTGAGTACCGAAATAATAAATAATTAAAATATATAATTCTAGAAAATTACAAAAATTAGATAAAATAGTGTCTTTATTATCAAACCTTGTATAACAAATATTTTAGTAGAGGTATATAAAGTATCAATGCTTTTGGATACAAGGAACACGTAATTTTTGAAGTTACGGTTTTACAACAACTGTCAACAATTTAATAAATACTAAACGCCTTAAAACTCAGTAAAAAGATATGCATTGGAAAGATCCGTATGTCTAGTTTCTCAACAAAAATATTTAAAATATCAAATCGGCCTTAAAATAGGCAAAAATCCACTCGCAACAGATCTGGTCTGTTCTGGATATCCTGTCGTAGAATGGACATCTCAGCCAAACTGTTCGGAACTGTTTGGGTAGACAATTCGAGATGAAAAATAGACACAGAGATATTTCTATTAGTTTTCACAAAAATATGCGGTTAGGAAGTATACGAAACCGTAGATGCAAACTGTTGGAAAAAATCCAGACTTGGATCCCGAACTTCGATTGACTTGTAGGACTATTTTGGTATACTAGAACGGATTATGAATATTTGGAGGTTGATAGTATTGTAGAGGGTCATATTAGCTTCATAATGAATATTCGTGGAGCATCACGAGAGGTCAGGAAGGGGTCGAAACTGCCGTTACGTCACAAGGTGCTGTCGGCGGCCATGGCTGGGAGAAAATTTCGGGATTGAGACTTTTTGGGGGAGATGGCAACTGAAATATTAAATTAAAATATAAGGTTTTAGGCTTATATATGTTAGAGTTTGTCTAAGAATTTTTTTAGAAAAGTTTGGTCAGATTTGGTTGCACCATTTGAAATTTGAATCAATGGGTAATTAGTGGCTTTCATAATTTAGAAAGTCAATGGTGGGTTATTTCAAATATATTATGGCTGTACAAAATCCTCTAAAAATTAATACAAATTCATCCTAATTAGTTATGGTAACCTATTATAGGCTCAACCATTGAATTAGTTCTAGGCCTATTAGTTTTATGGAATTGGAATTGAATCTGAAAAGCTATTTAATGGGTCTGTCATTTGAAAATAAATAGCACATAAGAACTCAATTGAGTGGCACACCATTGGCATGTGCGTAGTAGGCCCGAAATGGGTCAAAACCATATATTGGGTCAAATAATTTGGATCGAAGTTGGGCCTTAATTGCTATTTGGATAACTAGTCAAATTTTACGGTAGACACTAAAATGACAATTTTACCCCTAAAATTGTACATAAAAAGTATAGCACACGGGAACATGTTTGGATGAGACATAATATATCAAAGTGAGGGTGGACTCGTCTAGAATACAATAATGGAACTTGTTTTGAGAAATTGATTTTGTGCTTCAAAAATTAAAGCTACATTAAAGTACCTTTATCGTTAATATTGATTATAAAATATAGTTTAATATTAAATATCCATATAAAATAGATAAAAATAATTAAAAATAATATCCAAATATTAGGGGGCTTACAACATACCCATCTTAGAAAATTTCATACTCAAAATTAAAGTAACATTAACATGCAGAAAATCTATATCATATAAGATAAGCTAATGTCCTACTTGAATCCGCAAATAGATGTGAATACCGCTTCTACATAGAATTCTCACTCTCCAAAGTAGATTATCCTAGACAATGATGCTTCCATGCAAACCAAAATAATCTAATCGTCTGCCCTCTAAGTGTCTTCTCACTAGTATCCATGATACCAATTGGCTGCTCCCCGTATGATAGACTAGGTCCCAGTCTAGTCTCGAAATGAGCAATCACATGACTGAGATCAATCTCATTCCTCCTCAACTGTGAGACATGGAAGACATCATGCCCTTCCTCTAATGATGGAGGCAATGCAAGACGATATTCCCCTTCTCCAACAAGCTCTATATTACCAAAGGGTTATAAATCTAGAGGTACGACTTCTAAATTGGCTCTTGAATCTTCTTTTATAACTAACAATAGGACTAGGAAAATTTACAATTACTCCATAAACTGTGTCAATCCTTAAACTCTATACTATATTCATACTTTAGTAGTTAGTTAGTGAACCACTCCTTCTACATATAAGCAATCTATACAATCCTTACAAGTATGCCTAACCGTTGATTCTTATCTGCAGGGTAATTGTCAAGGTTGAACTAGGTAGCCACATAAACCTATTGGTCATCCTTACAGTCGTAGACTTCTATAGGTCATTTTAAGGCTAGTCTTACATGTATAGAGATGGTCATCTTTTCTAACCCATATCTTCTTACTTTATTCATATATCATCCTAATAGTAATTTCTCTAGTATTTCTATTATAGGCCATATCTTAGGGAAAAGATGGCAGGATTTGGTCTAATGAGTCCATGGTTGCTTGTTAGGGTTAGGTTTTATACTAAACTATATTCTAACTTATTTTTTGAAAAAGTATCTATAAAATTCTACCAACCTTAATTATTTACATAGTCCTGTAATCATGGATTCCTAGCTCCTTCAAATAAATAAAAAAATTCATACAATAATGGTTTTATACAAACTTAGGTCTAGCCTTAAATAAAAGGCTTACCAAGCCATTCTATTCATACCAAAAGTCTCTAATCTATCATATTTGGTTGGGCAGGTGCAGGAATGCCTATCAATTAACTAAAAATGATTTTCTACCAACTAAAACTCTTATAAAATAGTTGCAACTCCATTTTAGTTGGTCTTCCTAGTATAGTTGTTCTATCCTACTCGTACATACCTTAGATAATCACCCTCCTAAGAAATTTTTACTAATATAGCTTTTATCCTAGGATAAAATATAATCAAAGCTACCTCAACTAGTCCGGGTATTGATGGAACAACTTGTTCATCAAATATACAAAATACAACAGGTGCATTTGTTAGTCCAAAATGCATCAACAAACTGTAGTGGCCGTAGCAGATTCCGAGTGTTGTCCTTTAAATATCTACTTTTTGCATCGTCACCTGATGGTATTCTAATCTTAAGTCAATAAAATATACATTTGCTTCTGCCATCTTGTTGAACCAGTCGATTGCGAACTATACTTCGAGCTACCAGAGCGATCTTTGGCTTCAAATGATCAATCACCCTGAAGATAAAAATTACTGACTAATTCTAAAGTTTAAACTACCTATCCATATTTTCTAAGAATGAGACTAGCTAATATTTAGAGTCATGACCTAACTCATACTACTTAGAGGTCATATATCTCGATTTCAACTAGTTCACCTACTTTTGTAGCTTGGATATTCTCCAATCGTCTCTCCTAGCAATATGGTATTTTATGCTAAAATGTGGTCTACTATGTAGTGTGCATGCTAATGCTAGACAATGGTTATATACGATACCTTGACAACTACTTACCTATCGACTAATCTTCTAGTCATGGTTGTTAATAGACCCTTTCAAGATATTTCTCATATGTATATAGTAGTATATCTAGTCTAATACCGTACTTGCCATTCTTCAAACAAATATTCCTAGATTGACATCATGGCACAACCTATCATCACACATCATTTTGGTTCATTTCCTTGATAAGAGCCTCCCTAGTAAAGATCCTTCAGGTTACTATTCGAGGTAACTTTACATATGCATACATCATGTTTTCTATATCCTTCAAATAAACATTTTTCAGACCTATTTGCAACCTTAAAATATCTTTAAGGATACTAATGTACTTTATCGAATCATCATATCTATAACAAGACTTTCAAATTCTTTCAACTACAGTCATTTATGTGAGTGATCATATTCTAATTAGGAAACCGTATCTAACTCTAAAATTCTACCAGATATTCTTCCAAGTTACTCTATTCATTTTGATTTAGAATCCTGTCTTATCTTCCTCAATAAACCAAATTAAACTATGCTTTACTTCTACCCCATCTCTATATAACTAAGGTATTCAAATCCATCTCTACCCACCATAGGTTAATAGCAGAAGGGTTGTAGTACATTGCTCTTAGAGTCTCTCGTTAGGATTAAGTCTCCTACAAGAATTCTATTTTGCCAATCTGATCTACTCGGTGTATGTAGTTGATGCGTCTATCCAAACCCTTACTTCCTTAGAAACTAATTCCATTTTAAATACTTCTATCTACTACGTTATATCAAATGATGGAATATAATCCATATGGTTCATCAAGCACGAGTATTTGTCCTTCCGAAATAGGGAAATACGAGAGTCTAAGACAAGGAGTTCAAGAAGGATGATTGACTTCAATTATGAGTTCCAAAGATGATGGATAAAAAAATAAATTCTCAAAGCAATGTGGAATGAGATCCTAATACAATATCCTATTGCAGGCTCGCTCCGTATAGTAACGTAACCGAAATGATATACTCTGACCTGCATGGGCCACCACAAAAAAATATATAACGCACCAGTCCTAAAATATGTAGGACTAGGAGATCGTATACATGCCAGCTATGTATCGAGAGGACTCCAGCCCAGCTCGAGTACGTATAAGCTATCATGGTGTTCTAATTTTTGTCTATCAAACAACTATAAATCTATCTACCTCAATCTACAGAATAAGTAAATCAGGACTGAACAATATATATTATGGTCTGCAGCCAAATAACATACATGTTCGCTTAGACCCAAAGAACGACATGGGTCTATAAAACTAAGCTAAGAGTAGAGTATAAATAATGGATACAATATGAAAGCATGATAAATTACCTGAGTAGGATATAGCAATAGCTCCATGAGCAGCGGATTATCTCTGCATGACCAACTGCCTGGAGAGATCACCATGTCCTCAGGAGACTAGTAAGGTACACAATATACATGCCAAGATACAGATATAAAACATATGATGTAAGGCAATCTAATATATCCATCTACGTGATATGCATGTGAGAACATGTACTAGAATATCAGACTTTGCCACTGAAGCTCACAAGCACCTCAGCAAGATATTGTCCCCAGTACCGTATTGTGGAACCATGGACAATCAATCAATCAATAAGCAATAGCCAGTACTCTGCTATAGAGATAAAGGCTCACAACAATAACAAGCCACAATACAATAAGTCTGATATTGTAGTCAAGTTTTCTCCACCCCATGTCTAGTATCTATCAATGTCAAGTCCATACAGTCATCACTATAACAATGACAATAAACAATCTAGTAAACTATTACGAAGTCAATACCATGAATACTCATGTAAACCTCGTATCATGAACGTATCGGTATTTTGTGGTCATTCGTGTCACTGGATACGTCAATATACACGCAATGTCTAATGTCAATACTCGGTGTCATCATTAAGATATCGGTACCCGTCTTCTAAATAGACACTAAGTATCAACGATCCTACGTCATGCTAATGCTAACAAAGTAAACAACAAGAAATAAAAGAAACAATCCATAACCAAGGCAAGGTACACTTGCTTGTAACCGATGTTTGAGTGTATGCCTGACCAACTCCAATGTCTTCGTAACTTCTTCCAAGTTCATCAATAATAGATATTCTATTATTAGTACTCTCTAACGACTTACCATATATAGACTATATTAATATCTATACTCAATAATCGTCATGATGTCGGTACAACACCATACAACATATAAAGTACCAAACTTTCTTATAAAAATAATTTGTAACTAATATAATTTCTAAAAATACTTATAAATATTTTTATATTACTAATATTATTATTTTATTGGCGAAAACTCAATCACAATAGCCCCATGTTCATCATTAATACCACATTTGGCCTACCAATTGAGTCTCAAAACAATAAATAACTAAAAATATATAATTCTGGAAGAATTACAAAAATTAGTTAAAATAGTGTTTTTAATCAAACCTTGTATAACATATAGGGAAAATTTATGAAATGCCCAAAAATTGTAAAAGTTTTATGTAAAATCCACCGCAAAATAATGTTTCATCGCGTACCCAGAATTAACGAAAAATATATAAAGCGGGTTCCGAATGACCTTTTTGCCCTTTTAATTAAGGGAAAATTTATGAAATGCCCAAAAATTGTAAAAGTTTTATGTAAAACCCACCGCAAAATAACGTTTCATCACGTGCCCTGAATTAACGAAAAATATATAAAGCGGATTCCGAATGACCTTTTTACCCTTCTAATTAATTCAAAACACCCCCGAACCCTAATATTAAAAAAATGGTTTCGATTCTTCCTCTTCTTCCATATGTCGCTCAGTTCTCAAACCTAGGTCATTCTCCTCCAAAATTTTTAAACCTTCCTCTCCATTTGAAATCTTCACACCATGTCGACATCAGTGGCAGAATCATCACTGGCAGCCTCACTAATTAGAGAAGATGCACCAGTTACAGAAAATCCAAAAGGGAAAGTCGGAGAACCACGTAAACGCTTAATTAAGAAAGTTGTACATAAGAAAAAGGGAAATGATGCTAAGCAAAAAGAAGTGCAAGAAAAAGTGCAAACAAAAGGTATAACTTTGAGTTTATGTTCGCAAATTTTATATATATTACACGAACAATGACATTCTCCGTCTTAAAACGCATTTGAATGTTCATTCTCCCTGTTAAATTACAGTAGAAATACCATTCTCCGTGTAATTTAAATTAAATATATCATTCTCCGTATAATTTAACGGAAAATGACATTCTCAGTGTTAAAACACATGAAAATGCTATTCTCCGTGTTAATTTAAACGGATAATGACATTCTTCGTGTAATTTGAAATGGAGAATGCTATTTTCCGTGTTAAATTAAACGGAGAATGGCATTCGCAGTGTTAAAATGAATGAGAATGCCATTCTTCGTGTTTTTATAAACGAAGAATATCATCCTCCATTTTGAATTACACGGAGAATTGCATTCCCAGTGTTAAAATGAATTGTAATTTAAGACGAAGAATGGTCATTCTTCATTTCAAATTACACGGAGAATAGTATTCTCACTGTAAAACACATGAAAATGTCATTCTCCGTTTAATATGAAACGGAAAATTTCATTCTCCGTTTTAATCTAACACGGAGAATGACATTCTCAGTATTAAAATACATGAGAATGCTATTCTTCGTGTTAAATTATACGTAGAATGACATTCTTCGTGTAATTTGAAACAGAGAATGCTATTCTCCGTGTTAAATTAAACGGAGAATGACATTCACAGTGTTAAAGCGAATGAGAATGTTATTCTCCGTATTTTTATAAACGGAGAATGTCATTCTCCGTTTTGAATTACACGGAGAATAGCATTTCCAGTGTTAAAACGAATGAGAATGCTGTTCTCCGTGTAATTTAACACGGAGAATGGTCATTCTCCGTTTCAAATTATACGAAGAATAACATTCTCACTGTAAAACACATGAGAATGTCATTCTCCGTTTAATATGAAACGAAGAATTCCATTCTCCGTTTTAATCTAACACGGAGAATATCATTTCCAGTGTTAAAACGAATGAGAATGCTATTCTCCGTATTAATTTAAACGGAGAATGATTATTCTCCGTTTATTTTTAAACAAAGAATGCCATTCCCAGAGTTAAAACGAATAAGAATGCTATTCTTCGTTTAATTTAAAACTGAGAATACTATTCTCCGTTTAATTTAACACGGAGAATGATATTTCCAGTGTTAAAGCGAATGAGAATGCCATTCTGCATCTAAATTTATACGGAGAATTCTATTCTCCGTGTTAAATTATACGGAGAATGTTATTCTCCGTGTAATTTGAAACGAAGAATGTCATTTCCAATGTTAAAATGAATGAGAATGCTATTCTCTGTGTAATTCAACTCGGAGAATAGCATTCCCACTATTAAAACACATGAGAATGTTTATTTCGTGTAATTTGAAACGGAGAATAGCATTCCCACTGTTAAAACACATGAGAATGTTCATTCTTCTTGTTAATTTAAACGGAGAATAACATTCTCCATGTAATTTAAAACGGAGAATGTTGTTCTTCGTGTTAAATTAAAAGGAGAATGTCATTCCAAGTATTAAAATGAATGAGAATGACATTCTTCTTTTAATTTGAAATGGAGAATTCTATTCTCCGTGTTAATCTAGCACGGAGAATGGCAATAAAGTGTTAAAACGAATGAGAATGCTATTCTCCGTTTTTCTATAAACAGAGAACCGTGTTGAATTACACGGAGAATAGCATTTCCAGTGTAAAACACGTAAGAATGTTCATTCTCCGTTTAATTTGAAACGAAGAATATCATTCTCCATTTAATTTAACACAGAGAATAGCATTTTCAGTTTTAAAACACATGAGAATGTTCATTTTCTTTGTTAATTTAAACGAAGAATGACATTCTTCGGATAATTTGAAACGGAGAATGGCCATTCTCCGTTTCAAATTAGACGGAGAATGTCATTCTGTGTTAAAATGAATTAGAATGCGATTCTCCGTGTTAATCTAAAACGGAGAATGCCATTCTTAGTGATAAAACAAATGAGAATGCTATTCTCCGTGTAATATGAAACAGAGAATTTCATTCTCCGTTTTAATCTAACACGGAGAATGACATTTCCAGTGTTAAAACGAATGTGAATGCTATTCTCCGTATTAATTTAAACGAAGAATGACTATTCTTCGTTTATTTTTAAACGGAGAATGCCATTCCTAGAGATAAAACGAATAAGAATGCTATTATCCGTTTAATTTGAAACGGAGAATGCTACTCTCCGTTTAATTTAACACGAAGAATGACATTTCCAGTGTTAAAACGAATAAGAATGCCATTCTCCGTCTAAATTTACACGGAGAATTCCATTCTCCTTGTTAAATTATACGGAGGATGGCATTCTTTGTGTTAAAATGAATTAGAATGTTCATTCTCCGTGCAATTTGAAACGGAGAATGACATTCTTAGTGTAAAATGAATGAGAATGCTATTCTCCGTGTCTTTAGAAATGGAGAATGTCATTCTCCGTGTTAATCTAACACGGAGAATGAAATTCTCCGTGTTAAAACACATGAGAATGTTCATTCTCCGTATAATTTAAAACGGAGAATGTCATTCTCCGTTTATAAAAAAGTAGAGAATGTCATTCTCCGTTTTATATTATACGAAGAATAGCATTCCCAATGTTAAACGTATGAGAATGTCATTCTCCGTGTAATTTAAAACGGAGAATGATCATTCTCCGTGTTAAATTACACGGAGAATGGCATTATTAGTGTTAAAACGAATGAGAATGCTATTCTCCGTATAATTTGAAACGGAGAATATACGGAGAATGATATTCTACGTGTTAAACGCATGAGAATGCCATTTTCCGTGTAATTCAAAACGGAGAATGACATTCTCTGTTTTGTATTACACGGAAAATGACATTCTCAGTGTTAAAACGAATGAGAATACTATTCTTCGTGTAATTTAAAATGGAGAGTACTATTCTCCGTGTTAAATTACACGGAGAATGGCCATTCCCAGTGTTAAAATGCATGAAATGACCATTCTTCGTGTTAAATTACACGGAGAATGTCGTTCTCCGAATATAAAAACACGTGGAATGTCATTCTCCTTTTTTTATTCTTCTTGTTAATTTACACGGATAATGATATTCTCTGTTTTAAAACGCATAAGAATGACCATTCCCCTTGTAATTTAAGTATAATTTAAAACGTATGAGAGTGACCATTATTCGTTTTAAATTACACACAACAGACCTATTAAATGAGGAGTTTGCGACATTTAATCCACCTGTAACAACTCTTAAATGCCACCTTCTTTATTGGGGGGGGGGGAGTTGAGTAGTTTGCGGCATGGCATCCACCTGTAACGAACCTATTAAATAAGATTCATTATTCAGACTATTAGGTTCATCTGTATTTATTGGACAATATGTCCTATAAAAAGGGCTTTCTTGAGGAGCAAACTCCATCATCTTCATAGCATTCCCATTATGCACGATCCTGATTTAGCTTTAAGAGGAGAATGGCCTGGCATCAGTTGGCCGTGGATCTCTTCGTTCAAAGTAGTTATGTCTTTGTAGAAGAACACGTAGTAGTGAATCTCGAGATGCATTGGAACACCTTGTTCGAACCTGAACAACATCTTGGTAGTCCTCGTGCTTTATCGAAAAGTTGGAGGGTCATGCTATGCCCTTCTCAGTAACGGTCTAGCATTCCGTTATGCTGACAAAGCCACAGCTATGCCGAAAGAGCCACAGGTTGTGCTTTGTCCTGCTCATTTGGACATTCGGGATTGCGCATACAAGAAAAGAGGAATACACTTTGATGGAGATCAATCTTCTAGTATGTGCACCAAGAAGAATAAGGGTTACGCTTCTGTTAAGATTAATCCCATTCTAGACTTCTTTAGGCCTTTCTGAATTTGTAATAGATGCTTTCTATAAGAACAATATGAGTCTTTGTAATAGATCCTTTGTAGAAGAACAATATGAGTCTTTCTGAATCTGTAATAGATCCTTTGTAGACATATTAATAAAAGAACTTCTTTCTATAACTTCTGTTTACATTTTATTTTTCTCTGTCTGTATATTTTGTAACATCTGTGGTGTCTTCTATAATAAAATCACGGAGAATCTGGCATTCTCAGTGTTAAAATACATGAAAATGTTCATTCTCTGTGTTAAATTACACGGAGAATGTTTATTCTCCGTATTAATCTAACACGGAGAATGGCATTCTCTGTTTTAATTACACTGATAATGATATTCTCCGTTTACTTAACCACGAAGAATGTTATTCTCCGTGTTGAATTAAACGGAGAATGTCATTCACATTGTTAAAACGCATAAGAATATTCATTCTTCGTGTAAGTTAAAATGGTTCCCTTTGTTAAAACTAATGAGAATGCTATTCTCCGTGTAATTTGAAATGGAGAATTCTATTCTCCGTTTTAATCTAACACGGAGAATAGAATTTCCAGTGTTAAAACGAATGTGAATGTTATTCTCCGTGTAATTTGAAACGGAGAATCGCATTCTCCATCTTGAAGTACATGGAGAATAGAATTTCCTGTGTTAAAACGAATGAGAATGCTATTCTCCGTGTAATTTGAAACGGAGAATTCCATTCTCCGTGTTAATCTAATACGGAGAATGACATTCTAAGTATTAAAACGCATGGGAATGTTCATTCTCCGTGTAATTTAAAATGGAGAATGGCGTTCTCCGTGTCTAACTACACGGAGAATGGAATTTCCATTGTTAGAACGAATGAGAATGCTATTCTCCGTGTAATTTGAAACGAAGAATATCATTTTCTGTGTAAAATTACACGGAGAATTGCCATTATGCAGTCAAAAAACTGTGAAACATTAGATATAATAGACTTCAAAATAGCACCATTGATATCATAAATTTAAGAAATGTGTTCAAAAAACAATTATATAAAAAAAGAAGGGCTGAATATGTATTAACGAGTGGGCGCTGCCCCCTCGACCCCCGTAGAAGGACGTGGTGGGAGAGGGCAATTGGTGCGATTGTGATTACCTAATTCAAGGCAATTCTGGCACCTCATCTTCCTCTTCTTTTTTTCCTTGTTCTCATAGTTGCTCTTATAACGGTCAGCCTTTGGACGGTCGGGGCCCCATTTCGGAACAGGTGGTAGAACCAAGTCATTTGGATTATTTTCAAACTATTTTTCACAATCTGGAACTGGACAAATTGCACATGAATATAGCTTATTGTAGAAATCTGATGTCCAATACTGCTCCAAAAAATTATAAACTGATTTATCCGAACCAAATCTAATGCATTGGATTGTATGGCTGCATAGGAATCCATATACCTTCCATCTGCGATAACTACAATGCCAATCAAGAAGATTCACCAGGATTGAGGAAGTATCTGCCATCACCTTAAACTCGAAATCACCAGACCGATATACCTTATAAGACATGCCATCATCTGTAAGCTGCTTCATCATATTTTTGACGTATGGAGTCAATTTGCTATTTAAATCAATTGCATCCTTGTGGCGATCCGAAATCATCTTCATCATCTTCACTCGGATAACGTTTACAAGTGCTGAAATAGGCATTTTTGTTCTTAGCCTTTATGCATGTATTGAATGACTCAGCACAACTAGAAGCAACCTCGCCGTATCTATATCCGGAGAAGAATGCATTTGACCAATGTTCAAGTTTTTGTTTATCCATCCAATTCACAACATGACCACAATTCAGATCATATATCTTCTTAACTGCTTGTTTATAACTACCTTTGTACAGGAAAAAAGAAATTAATTAAGAAGGAAGTTAAGGCACAAGCACGTAAAAAAGTGTCCATTCTCCGTGTTATAAATACGAAGAATGGTCATTCTCCGTTCCAAACTAACGGAGAATGCATATTGTCCGTGTTAAGGAACACAGAGAATGCCATTCTCTGTGAGACTTAAACGGAGAATGGCCATTCTTCGTATTAAAATAACAGAGAATGTACATAAAAGCTCAAACCGAACGGCAAAACTAGGAATTCATAATGACCATATCGAGTGCGGAAGGCAGACTTCGATACGTCGTCAGACTTGATCTTCAACTGATGATAGCCTGAACGAAGATCGATTTTTAAAAATATTGACGCGCCATGTTCCTCTTGGGATTGTTCGGACCAGGAATTATAACGGTTAGAAACATGTACTGAGTCTTCATGCACATCCAAGGCGGTAGGTTATACGGAGTGACAATCACAGGCCAGCACGAATACTGGGATCCCGAAAGACCAAAAGGAGTAAAACCGTCAGAAGATAGCCCCAACCTGATATTACGCGGATCTGAAGCAAAATCAGGATACACTCGATCAAAGTGCTTCCACGCTTCTCCATCAGATGGGTGATCCAACACTCCTTCAATCTGTTCTCGCATGTGCCAACTCATATTTTCGGCCGTCTCTTTCACCATAAATAATCTTTGCAACCGCGACGTTAAAGGCAAGTAGTGCATTGAATCGGTCGGTCTTCTTGCACCGGTAGACCTTCCTGTACTAGTTGTCTTATAGCGATCAACACCATAAAATCTGCACACATCTACGTCCTTGTCGTCTTTGTAGTACAACATGCACCCATTGCGACAAGAATCGATTTTCTCGTATCCCATCCAGAGCGATCTCACCATCCTCTTAGACCAATAGAAGTCTTTAGGTAATTTAGCACCCGCCGGTAAGATCTCTATAATCAACTCCAATACTCGGTTGTAGCATTCTTACGACATGTTAAAATCTGACTTAATGCTCAACTGTCTTGTAACCACCTCCAACGGTGAATGATCCTCACAACCAGGATACAATAAGTCCTTGCATTCTTCAGCAACTCCATGAACTTTGCAGCATCGACATTCGGTGCCTTTTCAGCTGCATCATGAATGAAACTAGGCCCCGCATTGTCGAAAACCATGTTCACGCACCCGTCGTCGTATGCATGATTATCTGAAACAAAATTAGGTCCCGTATGCTTATACGGCTCAACATAAGGCTCCGGCTCTGATGCTAAAGACACAATTTCCCCGTGTGCGGTCCACTGATAGTAATTAGGTGTGAAATCCCTCGAGTACAAATGATATGTCACTTCCACTTCTGGATAATATTTTACGTTATAATATTTCACACACGGATACTTAATTTTGGTGCCGTCCATGTACTAAGGGAACGTCTTAGTAAACTGCAGGAACTGCTCTACTCCCGCTATGTATTCATCCCGCACACCACACATATTATTAGGACGACGATTGTACATCCATGAACGATTCCGCAAGTAGTAATTCATATCCATTTGGAAATAATTCTGCAAAGATGGAAACACATTATCCAATAGGCACAAATTCGTATATTATGTCTTATTATGGGACACACATTAGTAGCGGACGGTTACTAATAATGCTATAATGCACATAAGTTCTTGTGCATCCAACGTGTAAACATACGATATCGATTCTTACTGATGCCAATCTCATTCAGACACACTAGATTCGTTTCGATATCGCCAGGGTCAAGTTGAAAATTGTCTTAACATCAATTTTCAAGACTTGAATATAATGTCACCTACAACCGATATCTAAGACCCCATGACAAAGTCAAAGATCCCATGAATATAATGTCACCTACAACCGATATCTCATTCAGATACACTAGATTCGTTTCGATATCGCCAGACCATATATATATAATGTCACCTACAACCGATATCTAAGACCCCATGACAAAGTCAAAGACATTATTGACAATACTTGAATATAATATCAACTAATTACAACCACAACTAGTACTAAATAAGTCTCCTAGTATGATATAGAGGTAAATAAATAGTATACTAGACTGACTGACACTCGACTGAACACCCTCTGGACATATACTCAAGCCTATACTACACACTCACACACCACTCTACTATACTCACATAGACATACATAATTGTTACCTTATTATATATATATATATACCTTAATATTACACACACTTACACACTCTCAAACACTACACAAACCTATAGCTAATGCATACACACACTAATATCTATATCCCCATATACATTTAGTATCACACACTAATCAATTACTCTCACACACACACACACACACACACACACACACACACACACACACACATCGTATAAACTATTTCATTCCAAAATTTTTTACAAGACAATGTTGATAAACATTCACACACAAGACCAACAAAAAATTTTGATTTATATCATCTAACTCTCTATCTCGATTCCCTTGTAATTACTCGTATTGTTCAATGCATCTCTCTTATTTCTCAAATACTATATACATTATCATCACTATCCTCCTTAGCTCTCTCTCCCTCTCATGTCCTTTTTAAATATTCATGAGTTCAATCACAACTCTTCCCCTTCTCATCATATTCATTTCATTCTTATACACCAAAGAACGTATTTATTATCAATATATTTTCCATTCATTAAAACTTTAGCCCTTCACCCATTTTATACTGTGTCTGTGTCTGTGTGTGTGTGTGTCCGTGTGCCCATGTGTGTGTGTGTGTGTGTCCGTGTGTGTGTGTGTGTCCGTGGGGGAGGAGGAACAGGAGGAGGAGGAGGAGGAGGGAGAGGAGTTAGGTTAGGGTTTACCTGAGGAAGAGGAGGAGTAGCTTGGATTGGGGGAGGAGGAGCTCGAGGAGGAGGAGCTCGACGGGGGGAGGGTAGGGGTCGCCGAGGGTGGAGGGAGTCGCCGGGGGGGGGGGGAGGGAGTCGCCGGGGGAGGGGGAGGAATTTGTCGCCGGGGGAAAAAAAGCTCAAAATTTCTAATTTTCGAGTGAGGGGGATAAAGAAAGCAGCGTGCCCTAAGTAAAAACGTTAGCGACGTCAAGAGTAGACGTCGCTAAACGTCGCAAACATTTTAATATATGACGACATATTTTAATAATATGTCACTGAACGTCGCTATTCAGCGACATAATCTATCTAATGTCGCTGGCCGTCGCTATTCAGCGACGTTTTGCGATGTATATAGAAAGGAGTCGCTATATAACATATTTTAGTAGTGCGCGTAATCCATTCTACGTCGAGCTCATTCGATCTCTCCGCAGGGCTACTCTCGCGTACGTAGAGTCTCACGTACGTAGAGTCTCGTGTGCGTAGAGTCCCGCCCGAGTGCTTGCGCACGTAGAGTTTCGCTCGCGTAGAGTGCTTGCTCGCGTAGAGGGGTCCTTCCTTGGTCTTGTTCGCGTAAAACCATTTTTACGCTCGGGGCCCTTAGCTTAGCGTAGTTTCGTTCGCATAGAGGCTTGAGCCCCTATGCGTACCCGTTTGCCTTATTGTTCTTGTGCCCCTTGTCACGGACTTGATAACCTTGACTTGATTGACCCGATTGGACTAATAATTATAGATTGTATGGTATAACAAATAACTGACATGACATGACATAACATGACATGACATAACAAGGCATGACTAGTAAGAATGATAGGAACTATTGAATGTTGTTGCGACGGCTAGCATGACATGACAAGAATGAATGTCCTGGACACCATGGACGATTATGTTTGTACAAATGGACCAGTACTGTCTCGCATCATGTCTAGGACAGGGACCCCTGAGTACCACGGTCAGGGGTACCTACTTAAATTGACTAAGGCTAATAACAAGAATAATCCAGTAGTCATGAAGAGATTTTCTAGCTACAGGCAATCCCGTTATCTGGGCGCCCCATCATGGGATCTGTAGCCTGCCGTCGAGTAGGGCACATTTCTAGCACACTGTCATGTGTTGCACCCTTCAACCTACTTAAGGGTACATGCGTTTCCTGGACGATGTACCCACATGAATTCAACCCCTAATTTGCGTCCGGATAGCCTGGATGGTCTGTAGGGCTTGTGGCTGTGGAACTATCTCATTGCGTCTTGCTAGTAACTAGGCTTGTGATAACTCTAGTTAGTTAAAGTATCAAGCCGTACTTATTACTTGGCCGTGATTGATTGGATGGAGTCTAACCCAGTCTAGTCTTGTCCTGATCCTGTACAAGACTGTTACATGGCCTGAATGCTTGTGCTTTTACTTTACCGATAAATGGTAGGAAACCAAGCTCCGTTCAGACGAAGGGTTACAACCCCGATCCTTGTTTGGTTTATGGGCTGTAATTTGGTTGTCTGAATAGTTCCATGGTTATCTTATCGTATATCATCATGGTTTTCCATATTTCCAGTCTTTATTATATAATTATGTTTTGTGTCAATTGCTGGTTTTAGTTCTTAAGTGAAGCCTCCTTTGTGGCACTTGCTCTTCCTGGGATTTGACCCAGCTGGTTTTGTATGGCCAGATACCGGAGCAGCTCCAGAGGATCTTCCTACCTTCCAGCCAGATGGTGACCACCAGGCGTAACCTTGGCAACGAGTGGGTTTTTATTTTGTCTCTCCTACTCCATTGTAAAATTATTCTTTTGAGGCGTTTAGCCGTCGAGCAAGTGTTAGCTCGTTTACATCTTTACTTACTGTGCCTACGGGCTGTAACATGATTGATAAATCCTAGGATTGATCATGTATGACTGAAACTCTTGCTAGTCCTCACATTTTGTATGACTAGCTTCATGATCATCTGAATATGTAATGTTTGGGACGCCTTACCTTGTATGTCTGATGATCTAACATCTTGTAACATTTAATTATTTGCTTGAGATTTAGACATTAGGCTTATTCATGACCATAAGAGACTGATGGCTTGTAGTTAAACCCTCATGTATCTAGACAGCCGTGACCGTATAGCGAGGTAGATTATACTTCAATATACGTAGCTAACTGTGTCCGCCCCCGCTCTCCAGTATTCTGGTTCTGGGGCGTGATACGGTTTAAGTGGTGGCCCATACAGGTCTTGTGAATCAAGATATGTGAGGGTTTATCGAATAGATGTCTCAATCAGCACTCGCCCTTGATCTCTGCTCGTATCCTCTAAACTCCTGAAATCTTGACCTAAATTACATGCTTATATCCTTGATCTGTCCTGGTCCTTGCTTATTGTTTTCTGTGTCGTCTTCTTCGGCGATACTGTTCCTGGACCTGCCAATCAGCCGGAAGGAGCTCAACGAGTACTCCCGCAATAAGAGGATCAAGCTCAGCACTCAGGAGCAGCTTCCTGAGTCATGCTTCCTGGAAATCCAGAACCCCCAGTACAGCTAGCCCAGCCTACGAGGCAGGATGATGGATTCTTGGTCGGACTCATCAGGGAGTTGCTTGCATCACAGGATCATCGAGGAGATGCATTGCACCAGACAGTACAAGATGCTTTGAGCAGATGTGGTCATCGAGGTAACAGTGCGGCCAACAACTTCAAGTGCTTGAACCCTCCCTTCTTCGATGGTAGCGAAGATGCTATTGCTGCAGATGCTTGGCTACAGGATACTGAGGTTATTCTAGAAGTAGCCAAGACCCCAGAAGACGAGAAGGTGGCCGTGGTGTGCCTATAGTTATTGGATCTAGCCCGCAGCTGGTGGGCGACACAGGCCGTTGGATTAAGGGCACCTATTGCATGGACAGTATTCCGTAAGAGATTCCAGACCAAGTATTTTGATGCTGTAGCTCGGTATGATCTAGAGATGAGGTTCACCAATTTGAAGCAGATGGGCAGGATGGTCGATGGATATACGATCGAGTTCTCCAGGCTTAGTCGGTTTGCTCCCACCTTGGTGGCGACCGAGTTCGACAGAGCTCAGCGGTTCCAGCAGGGACTCCACCTGGAGATTTTGCTGGCGGTGGAGCAGTTCGAGCATCAGACTTTTGATGTAGTATAGAGAGCAGCAAGGAGGCGTAAGTATACCTCCCAGAGGATTGTGGACCGGACCGAAAGTCGGAAGCGGTCTCACGGCCAGATGAACCAGTCTTCAGCACCAGCCCCGGCAGCCAGGGCTTTGACCATTGGAGCTCCGAGGCGGGCAATTTTTGTTGCGTCGAATCAGCATTCGACCCCGACATATCCCCAGCAGCAGAAGCAGTCTTCCGTAATGGGTTGCACTCATTGTGGGAAGTCAGGGCACGTGGTGTCAGAATGTCGCAGAGCACAGGGATTGTGCTTGATTTGTGGGGCACTGGACCACAGGGTTGGGAACTGCCCGAATAGAGGGGGTTCCTCTTTATCAACCATTTCTAGTCCCTCGGTTAGGGGGCCAGCCCTAGCACCAGTTCAGCAGCAGCAGCAGTACCCGTTTCCGAGGCCCTTACCGCCTCAGACGCAAGTATTTCAACAGCAGAACCCCCAGCAGTATGCACAAGTCCAAGCTCAAACCTAGAATCGCTAGAAAGGTTTCCAGCAGAGGGGCCATCACCTAGAGGGCAAGGTCAAGTGATGGCTTTGAGCCTGGAGTAGAAGTTAGCATCAGGTGAGGTAGTGGCAGGTACCATTCTCGTCAACTCCTTTCCAGCATCAGCATTGTTTGATTCTGGTGTATCGCATTTATTTATGTCTACACGATTCGCGACACGGATAGGGCTGGAGTCCGTGTCATTATCATTAAGGCTTAATATACTTACTGGTAACGAACTTGTGGGAGTAGATGGAGTCTTTTTCTCGTGTCGGATCATAGTTAGCGGTAGAGAGTTTTCCGCTCGGTTGATAGAATTTCCGATGACTGATTATGATGTGGTCCTAGGGATAGATTGGTTGAGGGACCAGTATGCTAGAATAGATTGCCATATCGGCAAGATTATTTTTAGTATTCCTGGTGAGCCAGAGTTTTTATTTTTCCGAGGCGGAATAGAGCCTTCTCCTCTAAAATTTCGGATGACAGTTGCAGCGGCAGTTCAGTTTCCTAGAGTTGTAGAAGAGTTTTTCGATGTGTCCTCCGAAGAGCTTCTAGGTATGCCACCAGAGAGAGATCGAGTTCACCATAGATTTGATCCCCGGATCAGCACCAGTGTCAGAGAGAGTCTACCGGATGGCACCGTCAGAATTGGAGATTTTGTATAAGATGATTGAAAAAACCAGGACCAAGGGATTCATCAATGCTAGTGGATCGCCTTGGGGAGCCCCGATGCTTCTTGTAAAAAAGAAGGATGGTACGTCCAGATTATGTGTTGACTATCGTACCTTGAACTCAGTGACAATCAAGAACAGATATCCTCTCCCGAAGATAGATGACTTGTTTGATCAACTCAAAGGGGCATCCGTATTTTTGAAGATTGATTTACGGTCAGGATACCACCAGATCAGAGTCAGAGAGCAGGACATCCCGAAGACAGCATTTAGATCCAGGTATGGGCATTTGGAGTTCTTTGTGATGCCCTTTGGAGCAACCAATGTGCCGGCTATATTCATGGACCTCATGAATCGTATCTTTATGCCTTATTTGGATCAGTTCGTGATTGTGTTCTTAGACAACATCCTGGTCTACATCAAGAGTGAAGTGGAGCATGAGCAGCATCTTTGTGTAGTTCTTCAGATTCTCAGAGAGCACCAGTTGTATGCAAAGTTCAGTAAATGCGAGTTCTGGCTCGATCGCATTTCATATTTGGGTTATATCATCACCAGAGGTGGAGTGGAAGTGGATCCCCAGAAGATTGTGGCTATTGAGACGTGGCCAGTATCCAGCACAGTTCCAGAAGTTTGCAGTTTTTTTGGCTTGGCTGGTTACTACCGGCTATTTGTTTCAGACTTTGTATGGATTTCAGCACCACTGACGCAGTTGACCCACAAGGATGTGTAGTTTGCTTGGACAGCAGAATGTCAGGATTCTTTTGAGAAGTTGAAGCGAGGCTTGATAACGGCATCCATTCTCATGCTTCCAAATGGGACCGGGGGATTCTCAGTGTATTGTTATGCTTCAGGCAGAGGCTTAGGATGTATTTTGATGTAGCATGGAAAGGTAATAGCTTATGCGTCATGTCAACTTTATGATCATGAGAGAAATTACCCGACCCACGACTTTGAGCTGGCAGCAGTAGTGTTTGCACTTAAGCTGTGGAGGCATTATTTGTATGGAGATAGGGTAAAGATTTTCACCGACCATAAGAGCTTGAAGTATGTGTTCATCCAGAAGGATCTTAACATGCTCAGAGGAGATGGCTAGAGCTACTTGTAGATTATGACATCCACCTGCAGTATCATCATGGGAAGGTCAACGTTGTTGCAGATGCATTGAGCAGGAGAGCCGAAGTTTATTTTCTGACAGCGCAACTAGAATTGTTAGCAGATCTTCAGAAGATGGGTATCGAAGTTGTCCTTCCTACCAGTGTGGCTTTGATGGCCAACATGCAAGTTCAGTCCAGTATTGTTGATAGGATCAAGTTAGCTCAGTCAGCGAATTCTAAGCTTCAGCAACTTAGGGCAGAATGTGTAGCAGGGCGAAGACCAGAGTTATGTGTCCACAAGGACGGTACACTTCGGCATGGGAGGCGTCTTTGTGTGTCCAGTGGTGATATCAGACAGGAGATCGTGGCAGAAGCTCATAGTTCTCAGTATTTGATTCATCCGGACGGTACGATGATGTATCGTAATATCCGGCAGCATTTTTGGTGGAATGGTATGAAAAGGGGAATAGCCCGATTTATCTCTCGATGTTTAGTTTGCCAACAAGTTAAAGCTGAACATCAGAGACCGGCTGGACTTTTTCAACCTTTGTCGATCCCAGAATGAAAATGGGAGTACATTACCATAGATTTTGTGATAGGATTACCTAGATCCCCGGCTGGAAGAGATGCTATATGGGTTATAGTCGACAGACTCACCAAGGTAGCTCATTTTCTTCCTTTCAGGATTGGTTAATCGATGGATCAGCTTGCAGAGCTGTACCTCAGGCAGATAGTCAGGTTGCATAGAGTACCAGTCAGTATTGTATCCGACAGAGATTCCAGATTTATATCGCACTTTTGGAAGAGTCTTTAAAAAAGTTTGGGGACTCGTCTCAAGTTCAGTTCAGCTTATCATCCGCAGACAGATGGTCAGTCGGAGCGCAAGATCCAGACTCTTGAAGATATGTTGCGTTCATGTACACTTGACTTTGGTGGTTCGTAGGAAGATCACTTGCATCTAGTGGAGTTCTCGTACAATAACAGTTTCCAGGCCAGTATCCAGATGGCACCCTATGAGGCCTTGTATGGCAGAAAGTGCAGATCTCCTTTAGCTTGGGACGATATAGACGAGAGGCAAATGCTTGGTCCAGAGATGGTAATGCGGACTATTAAGGTGGTCAGGCAAGTCAGAGATCATCTTCGAGTTGCACAAGATCGCCAGCGTCATTGGGTCGATTCTTATCGGTATCCCCTTGAATTTTCTGTCGGCGACCATATATTCCTCAGGATCTCGCCTATCCGTGGCGTCATTCATTTCAGCGTACGAGAAAAGCTTAGTCCTTGGTATATAGGGCCATTCGATATTCTAGAGCGAGTAGGTGATGTGTCCTATCGTCTCGCTCTTCCGCCGTCGTTGCGCGAGGTGCATGATGTCTTCTATGTATCCCAATTGCGACGGTATATCCCGAATCTGAGTCATGTTCTTGATCATTTGGAATTGGTTGTTGGTACCAACCTTTCGTATGAGGAGAGACCTGTATCCATATTGGATCAAAGAGAGAAGATACTCAAGAACAAGACTATCAAGTTAGTCCGTATTGCTTGGGGTCATCACTCTTTGGGTGAGTCAACGTGGGAGCGTGAGGATGACATCCAATCGCGATATCCCGACCAGTTTGACTCGTGAGGTATAATGACTTCCTTATGCCTCATGCCTTCGATTTCTTGCTTGCATGATTGATTGTTTGATTGATTGCTTAGTTATATCTTGCCTATGATTGGTGTAGCTTGCTCGACATCTCTAGCCTCTTGATTAAATTTCGAAGACTAAATTCTTTTAAGATGGGTAGAGTTGTCATCCTCGGTTTTCGCTATACGTATTTTGGTATACGTGTACGTATCTCGGACCCGTATTTCGACTTGTCCTGACTGGCTAGTCTTGGTTTCTTGTATTGGCATGGGTTAGTTGGCATTTCATGGCTCGTGTGGTTTATTCTGGCTGGGGCATGCATCAGGTTCGGTTGGGTTTGGTTTGGTTTGGTTTGGGTTAGTATGCAAATCCCTACCTACCACCATCCCCTATTTATTAATCCAACAACCCTTCTCTCTCCTCATTCATTCCTCATAACTCTCTTCTTCTTCTTCTCCATTCCTCTACCGACCACCTGCAGTAGGCCAGTGCAACTTGCTTCATGGAGGAACTCAATTTTGTTGTTCCATTGTATTCCTTACGAGATTCTAAGACACTTTAGTACTTAGCATTTTTAATTTCCATGGTTTATTTTATGTAGATCTAAGTTTTAGAATTTTCTTGATCTTCATGGTTTTGATCTACTAAACTTGGTTGTTTTCGAAAATGGAGAGTTCCTGGGGGTGGGAGTTTCGATTTTATGCAAGTTTGGCTTTTGAATGGCAAAATTTCATCAAGTCTTGGCCGAGATGGGGTTACTTGAGTTCTTGAGTCTCCATGGCTGCAAGTCTCGGCCTTAGGGAGAAGACGAGCCTTTTACGCACACATCCTTACGTGCTCGCGTAGTGACCTTCCTTTACGCCCATATTTTACGTGCCAGCGTAGCATTTTCCTTCTTTACGCACACGTTTTCATGTGCCCGCATATTGTTCCCTTTTTACGCACACGCATTGCATGCCCGCGTAACCCATTCTACGCCGAGCTGATTCGAGCTCTACGCAGGGCTGCTCTCGCACGCGTAGAGTCTCGTGTGCGTAGAGTCTCACGTAGAGTCTCGCGTGCGTAGAGTCTCGCATGCGTAGAGTCTCGCGTTCGTAGAGTCCTGCCCGAGTGCTCGCGGGCGTAGAGTTCCGCTCGTGTAGAGTGCTTACTCGCGTAGAGTGCTTGCTCGCGTAGAGGGGTCCTTCCTTGGTCTTGCTCGCGTAAAGCCATTTTTACGCTCAGGGCCCTTAGCCTAGCGTAGTTTCGTTCGCGTAGAGGCTTGAGCCCCTATGCGTACCCGTTTACCTTATTGTTCTTGCACTCCTTGTCACGGACTTGATAACCTTGACTTGATGGACCCGATTGGACTGCTAATTGTACATGGCATGGTATGACAAGTAACTGACATGATATGGCATGACATGACAAGACATGACTAGTAAGCATGATGGGAACTATTGAATACTGTTGCGACGGCTAGCATGACATGACAAGAATGAATGGCCTGGACACCGTAGATGATTGTGTTTGTACAAATGGACCAGTACTGTCTCGCATCATGTCTAGGGCAGGGACCCCTGAGTACCACGGTCAGGGGTACCTACTTAAATTGACTAAGGCTAATAACTAGAATAATCCAGTAGTCATGAAGAGATTTTCAATCTATAGGCAATTTCGTTATCTGGGCGCCCAATCATGGGATCTGTAGCCTGCCGTTGAGTAGGGCACATTTCCAGCACACTGTCATGTCTTGCACCCTTCAAGCTACTTAAGGGTACATACATTTCCTGGACGATGTACCCATATGAATTCAACCCCTAATTTGCGTCCGGATAGCCTGGATGGCCTACAGGGCTTGTGGCTGTGGAACAATCTCATTACATCTTGCTAGTAACTAGGCTTGTGATAACGCTGGTTAGTTAAAGTATCAAGCCATACTTATTGCTTGCACGTGATTGATTGGATGTAGTCTAACCCAGTCTAGTCTTGTCCTGATCCTGTACCTGACTGTTATATGGCCTGATTGCATGTTCTTTTACTTTACCGATAAATTATGGGAAAACAAGCTCCGTTTAGACGAAGGGTTACAACCCCAGTCCTTGTTTGGTTTAAGGGTTGTAACTTGGTTGTCTGAATAGTTCCATGGTTATCTTATCGTATATCATCATGGTTTTCCATATTTCCAGTCTTTATTATATAATTATGTTTTGTGCTAATTGCTAATTTTATTTCTTAAGTGAAGCCTCCTTTGTTGCACTTGCTCTTCCTGGGATTTGATCCAGCTGGTTTTGTATGGCCAGATGCCAGAGCAGCTCCAGAAGATCTTTCTACCTTCCAGCCAGATGGTGACCACCAGGCGTAACCTTGGCAATGAGTGGGTTTTTATTTTGGCTCTCCTACTCCATTGCAAAATTATTCTTTTGAGGCGTTTAGTCACCGATCAAGTGTTAGCTCGTTTGCATCTTTACTTACTGTTTGCCTACGGGCTGTAACATGATTGACAAATCCTGGGATTGATCATGTATGACTGAAACTCTTGCTAGTCCTCTCATTTTGTATGACTAGCTTTATGATCATCTGAATATATAATGTTTGGGACGCCTTACCGTGTATGTCTGATGATCTAACATCTTGTAACATTTAATTATTTGCTTGAGATTGAGACATTAGACTTGTTCATGACCATAATAGACTGCTGGCTTGTAGTTAAACCCTCATGTATCTAGACAGCCGTGACCGTATAGCGAGGTAGATTATACTTCAATATACGTAGCTGGCTGTGTCCGTTCCCACTCTCCAGTATTCTGGTTCTGGGGCGTGGTAGATCTAGATTGAGCCGATGTGGATTCATACTTAGGGTACACGTACTATGGTACGACATATAAGAGGATGACCATATGACCACGACATATAATTCCAATATCAAGATAGGTTTAAGCTAAGCAACTTAAACCGGTAGATGTATTGGGTGGAAAGAATTCTGAGATCGTGCCATACTAGCAACCCCAGGTCCAGTCCTGACGTGTCGGGTTGGCCGCCAGGGATATGGTTTCATCCGCCTATAATGGATGACTATATCCGACTTCTACGTGCTATGTGTTATATGTTTTAGCATGGTGGCCTTACGGGGGACCGGTGTCTAATCAAAGTGCTATGCGTATATGTATATATATAATGGTTTGGCTAGTCCTGCTGGGTTGACACGATCTGAGGATTCCTATAATTTGCATTACTGAGATAATTCAGACAAATCATAGAAAGCCGTAGGATTGATTGGCCACTTGTAAGCCGACTTGTTTGTGATATATTTTCTTCTGTTAGCAACTGAGGAACATGGACTATCGTGGTGCGTGGTCCAACCCATGTCCTTGTTTGGTTGTTGGGTTGGGCTATTGTGCTACGATAGGCTATGGACCGAAGTCGCGATCAGAAGCCCTTCACCTGCCCATGGTTATAGGATATATCTTATCTCGGGATGATATTGGCATCGTTTGTCCTTGTTTGGTTGTAAGGGTGTCGTATTGTCTCGATGATATGGTATAAGCCTATAACTCGTGAATCAGGTCTTATTATTACGCTTGGGCTTTATCTCACTCTTTTGTGCTCCCTTGTGGTACTTGCTATTCGGGGTCTGACCCTGCTGGTTTTGTTTGGCCAGATCTCGTAGCAGCGCCAGAGGATCCAGCCTTCTACCCGAACAATGGTGCACACCAGGAGTATGGGCGCCAGGGACCATGAGTGGGTTTCTTCTTCACTGCTCTGATATCTTCTATTTTGTACTTGGCGTTTAGCCACCGGCACCTATTTAGCCGGCAGTTCTGGACATTCAGTTCCTTACATAATTGTAATTAAATCATACTGCAGCTGACTACAGTTATGTACCTATGACTCTCGGTACTAGCTTATCATTTTGTATAGCTAGGCTCATGAATCATTTTGATGAAGCGTCGGGGACGCCTTACTGCTTTGTCTTATATGATCATTATTACTGCTTCTTGTTTTGATTGATTGAGACATAGATGCTCTGTGAGACCATAGGAGACTTGATTGTAGCATGCACTCCCTAGTCTCTTGACAGCCACGATCGCCGTATGACATTTATATACCTCATATGGAGTAGCTGGCCTAGTCCGTCTCAGTATTCCGGTACTGGGGCGTGACAGTGAACTACGAACAATCTTTACGATCTCTGCTGAAGATGAGAACAATAGAATTCAGATCTCTCGTGAAGAAGAAGAAGACGAAAATTGCAATCCAGATCTGAGTTTTTAATTCAAAATCATATATATATGACCAAATTTGCGCGAAGGGGTATTTTTGGTACTATGCAAATGTCAATTCTGTAAATACATAGCATCTAAAGGAAATCTTTGAATATTTGACGTAGAATTATATAATTCTGGGCATTTCATAAATTCCATTCTGTGGGTGGGTTTTTCATACAACCCAACCCCGAAATTGGGTTTCTCAGCAATTTCCAGTAACAAATATTTTAGTAGAGGTATATGATGTATCAAAGCTTTTGGATACAAGGAACACATGGTTTTCAGAGTTACGATTTTTTGGCAACTGTCAAGAATTTTAATCAATACTAAATGAACCTAAAACTCAGTAAAAATATATGAGTTGGAAAGATCTCGATGTCTAGTTTCTCACCAAAAATATTCAGAAAATCGAATCGCCTCTAAAATTGGTAAAATTCCACTCGCAATAGATCTGGTCTATTTTGGACACCCTGTCGTAGAAAGGACGTCCCAACCAAACTATTAAACTGTATGGGTGGCCAATTGGATATAAAAGTAGATACAATGATCTTTTCCTTAGTTCTGGTTTCACAAAAAAGATGAGGTCGAGATGCAAAATAGTGTACCTGTTGGAACTAAGTCAGACTTGGATCCCAAACTTCGGTTGACTTGTAGGGCTATTTTGGTGTACTAGAAGGGATTATGAACATATGGAGGCATTGATAGTATTGCAGAGGGTTGCGTTAGCTTCATAATGTATATTCGTGGAGCGCACAAGAGGTCAGAAAGGGGTCAAAACTGTCGTTACGCCACAAGGTGCTTTCAGCGGTCAAGGCTGGGAGGAAATTTCGAGATTGAAACTTTTGTGGGGAGGGGGTGGTGGCAACTGAAATATTAGATTAAAATATAAGGTTTGAGTCTTATATATGTTAGGGTTTGTTTAAGAAAAATTTTAGGAAAGTTTGGTGAGATTTGGTGCACCATTTGAAAGACATGCATATTTTAATCAATGGGTAATTAGTGGGTTTCCTAATTTAGAAAGTCAACGTTGGGTTATTTCAAGTCTATTATGGATAAAATAAATCCTCTAAAAATTAATGTAAATTCATCCTAATTAGTTATAGTAACCTATTATAGGCTCAACCAAGACTAATTGAACTAGTTCTAGGCCTATAGGGTTTATGGAATTGAAATTGACTTCGAAAAGCTATTTAATGGTCTTGTGTGTCATTTAAAAATAAATAGCACATGAGAACCCAATTGAGTGGCACACCATTCGCATGTGCTTAATAGGACCGGAATGGGTCAAAATTATATATTGGGTCAAATGATTTGGATCGAAGTTGGGCCTTAATTGCTATTTGGATAACTAGTCAAATTTTACGGTAGATACTAAATTGACTATATATATATATATATATATATATATATATATATATATATATATATATGTATGTATATGTATATATATATATATATATATAACCCCCTCGTAGGGCAAGTGGCAAGAAGGGGGGTCTCGGCGGGGAGACCCGGGATCGAGCCCCCCCCCCCCCCCCCCCCCAGCACCAACCCGACTGGGTGGGGCCATGGGGTTGTGTGGGCCCCCCCCCCCCCCCCCCCCCTGCACCAACCCGACTGGGTGGGGCCATGGGGTTGTGTGGGGATGTCTGAATACTGAATACCAATATATATATATATACATATATATATATATATATATATATATATATATATATATATATATATATATATGCACAAAAAAAAAAAAAAAAAAAATATATATATATATATATATATATATATATATATATATGCACATGGTGTATTCTACCTACCTACCCATCCTACCTAACCTCCTATGAACAAGCCTCGACTCCCACGGGAGTCGAATCCCGCCTGCCCCCCACATGGACATGTGGTGCTACCACTACACCACAACACCCCCCATATATATATATATATATATATATATATATATATATATATATATATATATATATATATATATATATATATATATATATATATATATTCCCGAAACCTCCTCTGACATCACCCCCCACCCTCGTCCTGTCATTTTCTCCTCTCCCATCGCCCCCCTTCCGAACCCCACCCTCCATCCTACCCCCACCATCACTAATCCTACCCCGCTTCCGCGGTGGGGTATGCCCCGACCTACTACGCTATCTATCCCCCCCAGATCCCCTTCCTTTTGCCAAGGATCCTCTGCCATCTTTTTCAGCGATGCCGATATCGCAGCTCTCCCCTCGCCGCTACGCTTCGCCCTCATCGGGAAATATTTCCGATCTTGTCCAACCCTAGACTCCATCCGCCTTACGCTGTCCGACTTTCGTTTTGCCGGCCCAGTATCGATTGAAGCCATCGACGCCAAGAACATCCCGATCCGCCCTTGCATCGAAGGTGATTTCCTTCGTTTGCGAGCCAAAGACTTGTGGTTCATCCACCAGGCACTCATGCGAGTGTTCCGATGGTCCCCAAATTTCTTCCCTCTCATCGAATCCCCAATCGCTCCGGTGTAGGTCTCCCTCCCCTACCTTCCTCATTAGTTCTATGCAAAAGCTGCGGATTTTGCCATTGCCTCTTGCATCGACAACCCCTTGGAACTTGATCACGCCACTGAGGCTCTTTCCAGTCCCAGCTGCATGCGGGTGTTGGTAGAGATTGATATGAGCAAGCCTCTCCGGGCTCAGATTTGGTTCATGCTCCCTAAAGGCAATTAGTTTTTGGCAATTTGTTGAATATGCTAATCCCCCAGAGTTTTGCTCCCTCTGTCGGCATCAAGGTCAACCCAAAAGCTCATGCAAAGCCCAGGCCAACAAGCTAACACCAACCATTCTGAGCAAAGAAAAAGAAATAAGAGTGGCAGAGCAAAATGCCCCTGACGTTACAGAGTGCAGTGGCAGAACTATTAAATGTAATGATGTTAACAAGGAACAAGAAAGAAGAGTTGAAGACATGTTGGAGGATGGGGAAATCAATGCAGCGGAGGAGATCTCTAACAAGGAAGGTACCATAGGCAGGGATCCAGATGTAACAACAAGCGGATGGATCCCACCATTCTCGACATAGTCGGATATAGCACTGGGTGTCCACAGGAACCAGATATCGCAGTAGAAACAGAGACAAGCACAGAAGGGCAGGAATACCAAGCCATTCGAGACAAGGAGAACCTACTCATCAGGAAGCCATGGATGTGCATCTATAGAGCGATGTCCATCCAGGTTATCAGGCGGAGCAGAGTTTTGGGAGTCACCATGGGCACAGAGAAGCAAAACAGATTGAGCGAGGGCTCGCTTCCATAGAACCCTATACATTTAAGCCTGTCACCACTTATGGACTTGCCTACAGTGGCGATGGGGACAAGGCTTCGGTCGATCACGACACGAGGATTGGGGGCAGCAAGGGCAAAAGCAAGTCTAATGATCAGAGTAGCAAAAAGTCGACGGGGACAGTCAAAAATATAAGATCGATAGGGAAGGGGACTATAACTTCTATCCCTGTTCCTAAATGATACAAATCCTTATCGGGTGCTCGCTAACAGACAAACCATGAATCAGATCAAAGCCCTGAAAAAACTAAATAAGATTGATATCCTTGCTATCATTGAGACGAAAGTCGATAAAAATCAAGGAGAGGCCTATAAAATTAAGTTGGGATTCGAGAAGGTGGTGACCGGTGACAACAATATTTGGGCTTTCTTCAACAAGAACATTAGACCCGATATCTTGCAGGAGGATGACCAAGTCTTGACGTTGGAGGTTTGCCACCCACTCCTTAGTAATCTGGTTGCTATCTCTATCGTCCACAACGATACTACCGCGATCTAGAGACAGGAATTATGGGACAATTTACTCCAAATCCAGATCACTAAAGAAGGAATGCCACGGATATGTGGCAGCAATTTCAATGCCATCACTAGACAGGAGGAGAAATCTGGAGCCTCCCCTAACCCGACATCAATGCGTGATTTCAATTCATTCATCTTTGAAGCCGCTCTCAACCATATCCCCTATTCTGGAAATGAATTTACGTGGTGCAACAACCACGAGCGTGAGTCGAGGCAACTGTCTCGGCTCGACAGGATCCTTGCTAACCAAGGGTAGCTCGATCTGGTGGGTAGCTCCTCGGTCTCCCATCTCAGCCGATCGGAGTCGGATCATGCTCCCCTTCTTATGCAAATAAATACGATTTCTCCGCCCATCGATAAGGCTTTCAAATTCCTCACCCTATGGAGGAACCATCCGAATTTTGATACCGTGGTCTCCGACGCTTGGAACTCAGCACATCACCTTAATCCCCTGATTCGAATTGCTTTGAGGCCTAAGCAGATCAGGCAAAGGCTGTCTGCTTGGAGCAGGAGAGCCTTTGGGAATATCTTTCAAAAGGTGAAAGATGCGGAAGATGATGTCGCTCGGAAGGAAATTGCCTATGATCTTCACGATTCCCCGGAGAACCGAACGGCGATGAATGAAGAGCGAGCAGAACTGAAACGGAAAGCTGCGATCGAGGATAGTAAGTGTTTCCATACTTGTCCAGACGGGCAAATCCTCTGCAAACAAGATGACATCCAAACTGCCGATATCTCCAACTTCGCCTCACTTCTCACCAAAACAACTGTCAACAAAGATGAATTTCCTCGCGGCCATCCCAAAGTTGATCTCGGAGGAAGAAAATGGGGTACTGATTGCTACCCCCTCGCTCTCGAAAGTAAAGGCTGCCTGGACACTGAACGACGGGAGCGCTCCAGGGGCGGATGGGTTCTATGGCAGTTTCTACCACCATTGCTAGGTCACGATCGACAATAATGTTACTGAAGCTGTGGTAGTTTTTTTTTTTTTCAAAGGCCTTCATCTCCCTAAGGCAGTTAGTAGCACACTGCACACTCTTATTCCCAAATCCACAAACCCAGTGCATTTTACCGACTTCCGTCCAATCAGTGTATGTAACTTCATACACAAAATTATATCCAAAGTTATATCATCCCGTCTTTGCAGCCTCCCTCACAAAATCATCTTGCTGGTCCAAAGCGGATTCGTTCGAGGGCGTGAGATCGTCGACAACATCCTCTTTGCCCAGAAGATGGTTAGCTCGATGGGTACCTCTAACCGGGGAGGCAACCTTTCTATGAAGATTGATATGGAGAAATCATATAATAGGGTCGACTGGCAGATGCTCATATGGGTGTTTAGACAGTTCGGCTTCTCGGAGATTCTGATTAATATCATCTAGAAATTCGTCTTAGCCCATGGTTCCCCATCGTCATGAATGGCAATGTGTGGGTTTCTTCAAGCCAACCCGAGGGATTCGTCAAGGTGATCCCCTATCTCCTGTCATCTTCATCATAGTATCGGAAGCGCTCAGCCGTAACTTAGACAAGCTAGGAACAATCCCCAGTTTCAATAGATATCGGTCGACCAGCAGTTGCCTTTTTGTAACCTACCTCGCCTATTCCGATGATCTCATTATCTTCTCTAACGGCGACAAACGCTCATTTTGGTTGGTTGGAAAGGTCCTTCACAGATACGAGATCAGATCAGGACAGAAGGTAAACTCTAATGAAAGCTGCATCTGTGTATGGGTCCACCGATCGGGCTAGAAGCGATGAACTATCTGCGGTATCGGGATTCCTAGTGCGATCCCCTCCCATCCTATATCTGGGTTGCCTTTTGGTGCTAGGAAAACGAAACTCAACCATGTACATCGAGCTCATTGAGAAGATCAGAAAGATATCGAGATGGCATAACAATCTTCTTTCTACTAGGGGCAAGCTCACTTGCATCAGGCACGTTCTCTCGTCGATATAGATCTATACTCTTGCAGCATGTGCTCCCCCGAAGAAAGTTCTCTAAACCATCGAGAGGAGCTTCGCCTCGTTCTTCTGGGGCCAGAAAGAAGAGGGGATCTAAGTGGCATTGGGGCCCAAAATGTGTAGACCTACGGAGCAAGGTGGGCTTAGCATTCGTAGTCTACAAGAGACGGTCGATACCTCTCCGTCAAGCTCTGGTGGAAGCTTAGAACGCAAAACTCTCTTTGGGCATCTTTCCTCCGGTTGTGCTACTGTCCACAGTCCCACTCCAATGCTGCTAGCGCCAACAGTGGAGCTTCTCATTATGGCATAGGCTTCTGCGCGGTAGGGCCCTAGGTAAGAGTTTCATCGCACTGGAGCTTGGCAACGGGGAGGCTGATGCATACCATGAGGCTTAGTTTGCTGATTTGGCTAATACTCCGATCGGTCACAACGGCCCTCTGCTCCTTATCAAGCAGCTCTACGGTGAAGGGGCTGGAACTTCCCCACCATCGAACGGCTTCTCGGAGTGGAGGCGGTTAATGCGATACGCTACAAAGGTCTCCAATTGCTGGAATGTAATGACCAATGGGTAAGGACCACTTCCTCCTCCGGTCGCTTCTCGGTTCAGAAAGCATGGACGGCCATTCGACCAAGTATGACGACAGTGTCGATGTACCAATTCATTTGGCACGATTGCACCTCGAAGAAATGGTCTATTCTTCTTGGGAGGGCTATACAAAGTAAACTTTCGGTGGACGTAGTTATCCGATCTATAGGGTTCGCCATTGTTTCAAGATGCAAGTATTGCGATGAGCCGATCGAGGTATTGGGGGGGGGGGGGGGGGGGGGGGGGGGGGGGGGTGGGTGGGTTCAGCTTCTACAACCATATGAATATGTGGATGTTTGTCGAAGAACAGATACGACGCTCTTCTATTCAGTGGCATGATTAGTTGGGTGATTCGGAAGAATAGAAAAAAACAAAGATACGAGGGGTACTCATTCACTAAGACGCAGCTTATCGGAGAGGTGAGCAGACAAGTGGAGAAAGCTAGGTCGCAATGCCGCTTCCGTCATGGGGGCGGTAGGTGTTAAGGAGTTTCTCCCGGCAGCCGCTTTTGGCAGGGCTGGATCGCTGTGGTTTTTTTCTCATGGTTTTTTTGTGGGGTATACGTTTTGATGGGAGTATACTTGTGGAGTAGTTTCTCTTCCTTTTGCTCCTTTGGGCACAATTTTTGCTTAGGCCGGAGGGACTCTATTGTAACGTGGTCTCCATTTTATTGGCTATAATACTCCTTTTTGTTTCAAAGAATAAATTATATATATATATATATAATATTAATTTGCAAATATATTCATAACAGTGAGCATGATATATGCTGTATAGGGCCTCAATTAGGATCCCGGGATTGAGAATTGAGGATGTAATATGTTCAATTTATTAATACAATTACCATTTTCAAAAAAATATTTGGCACATATATACATTTATTTATATAAAAAAAACTCATATATATATATATATATATATATGTATGTATATGTACTCCATATATATCACTAAAATTAATCTAATTAAATAATAAAACAATTATAGAGTAAATTAGGGGTTTACACTTGCATATTTAGCATGTTTATATTAGTTTATATTTGGAAGGTATATTATGTATCGTGCTACATCTCTTTGAGGACCTTGTTTTCTTCCAAGTTAGCTAAGTTTCATTGAGTTCCTTCGGAGTTGATGATGTCTATCTATCTTATCGGTATGCAGGCATTGTTACTAGGTACTTGTATCATGTCTTTCATATTTTCAGTTCTCATTATTTACTTTCTGCTGCTATAGCCTAGCATTTGTATATACTATTTTTCTCTCGGGTCTATTTGAGCTTGTGTGTTACTGGCGGCCGACTTTAGCTCATATATTTCTTTTTTAATATTTGTTTCTTATGGATTGAAATAGTGATTTGTAGTAATTTCTAGATATAATTAGCTAACCTGAATAGCTTATACGTGTTCGAGTTAGGCTGGTGTCTACTTCATACGTAGCTGGCCATTGCCACGTGGTCTGTGTTGGCCCATTGGTCATGGTCAAATCGGATTTTAATAATTGATCTAATCCTGTCTCGATATAAGGGCTACTTGGACGAACTATGATAGCCTGTGTCTGCTACCATTAAAGACTTAGAGATGTATTTGTCGTCGCGTCTGTATTTTAATTATCAATATACTTTTGTATTTTATTGTGTCTAGGAATGCAATGTAAACCATGTAGTACCAGCAAATAGGCTACCGAAGAAAAACTTTTAAAATATCCTTTCATTTTGAAAACAAGCCCACTCACAAAGTCCAAACTACTTCCTAACTGCTTAAAAATTCGAAAGGCCAAAAAACCTGAGTTGCAAAACCCAAAAATCAATCCATTCTGGACTAACAGAATTTTGGACGAATTTGTTCCGAGTTCGGCTATCCTGAACGTTGGATTTTAAACTCAGTCTTCCCGTAGTTACGGATGCAACGGCTATATGCCGAGATTCTCTATAGAATTCTGTCCGAGTTCTACTCGAATTCTCCCTTTGGAAATCTGATAAATAGAGAAAAAATTCTACCATTTCAACACACCCATTCACTTTCATATCTCTTCTCTCTAAACTTACTACGATCTTCCAAAGCCCCACTAAGCTTTCAATTTTAAATCTCAAGCCAGTTACAATGCTCTAATCGATTTGCCAGTGCGGTACGATCTAAAGTTCAGAGTGATTGTAATCAAGAGGCTTGATAGATGTGAGACACTTCACAATTTAAGTAGATTGAGCACTTTAGATCAAAGCTCGCATTTGTAGAAGTTGCAAGGACTTCAGATAAAAATTTATGATTTTTCCAAGATGAATTTCAACTGGGAGCTGGAGTTCTCTCGACTGCATTAGTCCTCACATAAGGGAGGCCAGTATACATCGTCGTCTTTGAGTTTGCTCTTTGTACTTTACTTTTACTTACTCATAACTGCGATATATTTATGTGATCTTGCTGCTAACATTCTTTAATAGCTAATATTTTTGCTACCTATTCTATTCAGTCCCTCTAGAGTATATCGCTTTACATTTCGTTTCTACAATTGGTATCAGAGCGAGCTAAACAAGTAAAGCGAGGTAACATTGATAACTGCTGTTACATAGATCACTATATCATATATGGTAAGTGTGAAATTTAGAAGTGAAGGCCAAGCCACAAATAGACTCCTATTGTTTGATGGTACCAATTACACTTACTAGAAAACACATGAATTTCTTTTTAAAATTGGTCAATTGTAATTGATGACTACAAAAAACCTCCACATGTTCTTATTGATAGAAATTTGGTTGAAAAAGCATATAACAAAAATACTGATTCTGAAAAAAAAAGCCAGTCTTGACGCACGTGTTATTAGTGCTTTATTTTGTGCTTTAGACAGAACTGAATTCAATATGGTGTCTACATGCACAACTTCTCATGAGGCAAGGAATATAGTAGACTTAAGAGTATGAGGCGTTCAAGATGAAGCCGAGCGAGTCTGTTACACAATTGTTCACAAGATTTCTGGATATTGTAAATCTTTTGTCCTTCCTAGGCATGGAATACAATAACCACGAGAAGATTCGCAAGGTACTACGAGCTCTCACAAAGAACTAAATTCCGAAGGCTACGACAATCGTTGAAGGGAACGACCTCACTACCATGTCTCTTGAAATGCTCATGGGAAAGCTACTCACTCACGAGCTGGAACTTCAAGACTTTGAAGATGCTGCACCAAGGAAAAATCAATCGCCTTCAAAGCTCAACAATAAAGAATTGTCGAAGAAGACTCTCACGACAGCAACCTCGATACTGAGGATCAAGCTCTCCTAGTAAAAAAGTTCAAGAAGTTTATAAGGTTCAACCGAAAAGAAAACAACAGCAGCAACAACAACAATGAAGAAGATCCAATCTGCTGCGGTTGCAAGAAGAAATGACACATCAAGAAGGACTGCCCGACAACATCATCATCAACTAGAAAAGACAACAAGTATAAAAAAGTTACTTAAAGAAATCTAATTCCAAAAGATATGTCAATACAAGCATTTGGCATGAAAGTGAAGCCAGCGATTCAGAAGATCAACAATCAGACGACACTGCAAATGTATGCTTAATAGCATATGATCAGGTTAAATCAAACCCCTTGTTTGATATATATGATGATTTTACCTTCGATTAGTTAGGTGAAGCTTTTAGTGACCTAATAGATGACTACAGAAAACTGCTTGGCAAATACAAAAACTCTAAGAAGGTACTCAAAGAGTACAAATGTGAAATAGGAAGACTGATCGACTTACTAGTTGAGGTTAAAAATAGTGAAAACCCTAGTGAGACTGGTGATCTTTCTTCTGTCAAACTGTAACTACACGAGACTTTTTATCCGAAGAGAAAGACAAGACCATTGTTAAAATTGAGAAAGATTTGCCACTACCAAAATTTACTGATTTAGCGATGGCAATATCCATCGTCGATCCGTCGCTAAACCAGTTTAGCGACGGATCACTGACGGATATTGACCAAAAAATCCGTCGGCAAACAGCTCGTCGCTAAATCTATCCGTTGCTAGGTTTTCGCCGAGCGACGATTTAGCGATGGATTTCCGTCAGTCTTATTCGTACAACTGGCGACGACTTGCCGACGATTTTTTGTCAAATCAAGTATCAGAAAGTGAGTGATACAGCGTATTACCGACGGATATGTCCGTCGATTGTGAAACCCAGTTTTATAGTGTAATTATTATTATTATTATTATAGTTAATTTATGAGTTTTAAAATTAATTTCAAAATTAATTCAGGGTTTTTGTTTTACGGACCAGACTCGAGCCGGACCCGAATTCCCGAACCCAGACCCAGTCCAAGTCCTATTCCTTGAAATCTGATTGGTCTTTAAAAAAATTATATATATATATATATATAATTCTTTCTTAGAGCTGGTCCACGAAGGACCAGCACATACCCCCTCTCCTCCTTTCACTCTCACGTTCACCTCTCTCCCAACTTTCTTTTCCATCTCGAAGTCTCCAACTTTTCAGTCCAGTTCATTTGAGGCAAGTACATTTTGTGTTAGTTTATAATTATTTAGTAATCGTTTTAATGCAAGTTTAAACCACGATGCAACACGGAACTCTCTCTGAGAGCACTGACTGTAACTACTGTAACTGTTTGGGGACTGGGGGAGTAGTGTAATGATTATGACCACATCCAAAACAATAACTTAGGCCAGTATTAGCTTACCCCTCTTACACACGGGGATAAGCCGAATCGTATCAATAGGATACAACTGTACAACCCAAGCCGGCATATTCATTGCCTATTCAAATCATACTGTTTTACTGCTAGAAAACTGTTTACTTCAAATTGTTTAAAAGTGCATGATTCTATTATTATTTTAATTGTCAAAATTAGCATGAATTGTACTTTGCTCCCTCCTGACTGGAGATAACATTTTTAGGGAACATTGAGGATGCTGAGCTGTTATACTATACAACAGCTAATATGACCCGGTTCTGTACCCTGTTGGAGGACGCAGAACTTGAGGCCGGCGAGCCGAACACTTAGCTAGAATTTTTGTTTCTAGATTTGTTATTTTAGAATTTTGTAATTTTATTTCATCTTTTAATTCATTTCTTTCACATTCTAGTTGTACTTATTTCAAATGTTTAATAAAGTTTCATTTCCCGAATTTTGAGTTATGACAAATATAGATGTTGTTGTGGATTACCTGCTAATGGAACAGCTTACTGCCGCTGTCTCAACAACGGTGCAGGCTGGGCATGATCCGGTTCGACCCAATTATTTGGGATCGGGTCGTGACATCGATAATCCGTCGGTAAAGCGTATCAGAGAGTATCGGGTCCGTCGCTAATCCGTCGGCAACTTGTCTGTAAATGCATATCAGAAAATTTCTGATACGCAAAGTCCATCGCTAATCCATCGCTCTTCGTCGCCACCTCGCAATGGATTAGCGACGAAATAGCGGCGGTAGATCCGTCGATCCGATTTTTGAAATGTTTGACCTTTCCAGAACCTTGACGACGGATATTCCGTCGCTAATCTGTCGGAAATAGTCGCTAACTTGTCGCTATTCAGTCGCGATGTTGGCGACGGATTATTCGTCGCTAAATCTTTACCGACATCTAGTGACGGAGGAGCGACGACCTATCCATCTCTAAGGTTCTGTGTATCTTTCATATCTCCAGAACCTTGCCGACGGATAAGCCGTCGCTAGGTAGTCGCTATCCGTCGCTAACTAAAAATTCCTAGAAATTCTCCAGTTAGCGACGGATATTCCGTCGCTCAGTCGTCGCGAGTGGTCGCTATGTAGTTGCTTGTCCGTCGCTAACTGGGAATTTCTTGAAATTTTTTTTGCATAAAACAGAGCATTCCCTGTTCACACAACATCCGAAACATCAAAATCTAATATCCGTCTATAAAATATCCAAAATTCCCATAAATATTCAACATTTAAAAACTTTTCAAATACAATACATCAAGGAGGAGGAGGAGTTCGATCGTCCGCTGGTGGTACTCCCTGCTGCGCCCGACGTAAATACACATCCACTATGTATTACGACAATCCGTCGAAGACATGGTCTGGAAGTTGACGTAGCTGCTCTGACGACATCAGGTCAAGGAGTGACATCACAGTAGGAGGTGGTACCAGAGGGGAAACATGGTTAAAAGAAATATGCCCAACGAAAGAAGGATCGGCACCAACAGTAGACGAACCAGCAGCAGCAGTAGACGGACTGGAAGCAGTAGATGGAGGCGGAAAGTACGTGGCCAATTGCTCTCGCAAGGACAACACCACCTTGTGCAGATGCGCAAGCTGTGACATCACATCATCGTCTGCCGGGGCCGCGGGAGGAGGCGGGGGCGGTGGAAATCTTTGAACCGCCGCGTGCAACGGCGCCAGGGAACCGACTCCGTACAGGCGCCCTTTCCTAAAGCCGCCGACGGTATCTACGAACAAGTCGTCGTTGCGAGTGGCCATAGAAGAGGGCGTCCGGGCGGGTGTTGTTTCGTCGACATACTCGGCAGCAGATGGCCGAGCCCGACTAAGGGCCTCACGATATGCAGCCTATCAAATGAATGTGTTTATACTATAAGTTTACCTAAGTTGTAATCTAAATACTATGTTTCCCTAAGTTATAGTATGAATCCTAAGTTTACCTAAGTTATAGTCAGAATACTTTCAATTCTAACATAAATCTCATAAACGTAAGTACTTACATCAGTCTCCTTGGCCCTCTCGTCGACGAAGCTTCCGTCCTTCCGCCTCTTGTGCGTATGCTGGAATACATCGTGCATGGTGACCGAATCTACCTCTTTTCCCTCCTTTACCGCCCGTGGTCTGTATACGAAATATTTGTAGAATTTAATTAACTCCGTATATTAATAATACCGAATTAGATAGTGGAATGAATTTGCGGTATATCACCAGATCTGCAAGCGTCACTGCGTCGGGCCATGATCCCCCCGTATGAAGCCTCGTGGCCCGTCGGTTCGTCTTCGCTTCCTCCGATTTCTCTTGAACGCAGGAGTATTCATCTTATCCAAGACCTGCTCATAATAGTCCTGTCGGATCCAATTCGGCTTCGAATGCCCTGTTCGAAGGTCATGCATCGCGTCCCGTATCTTCTTCCCGACGGCGCTTCTGTAGGTCCTGTAGATCGCCTCCTCACGATGGGGGGCCACCAAAACATCCGCTGACATACAAATTCAATTATCACGTAATTAAAAAATGGTTGATTAAAGAGTAACTAATAATTAACCACAAGATATATATACCCTCATCTCGTCGAGCCAGAGGTACTGCAAGTCTACGGGCACCGACAAAAAATTGAGGTAGAGGCCATGGAAGTTAGCCCGAATAATGCCCTCTAGAATCCTGGCAACATCCCACGAAAAAAACCGACAAAGAAGCAACGACTGGATTATTAACTTGAATAAATAAAACAATTTAAATAAATTATCTTAAATTTACTTGCGATTCACCCGCGGGCCATAGATCTCGTCGGAACTCGCCTATCGGCCTCTCTGGTGCCGTCGGAGGATCCGCGGGTCCGCGCATGTACTCCCCAGTTACCGGATGGAACTGAGTATAGGGGTACTCCGGGGCCCACCGTGTAGTAACTGGTGGATCCGTTGGAGGGTCCGCTGGCAGAACGAATCCGCTAGCGGATGGAGACGCAGGCCTCGATGAAGTTGTCGATCGACGGCGGGATGAGTCTGTGCCCGGGGTACTCTCCGGGTCGAGATCGCTAGATGGGGTCACATCCCGGGAGGGTTGAATGCGACCATGACCACCAGCACCACCACCACGACCACGACCACGACCACGACCAGCACCACTACCAGCACGACCAGCACCAGCAGCACGACGAGTGCCAGCCATCATGACCTGTAAATAGAACACATAAACATAATAACAATATAGAAGTATAAATAAATATAAAACTAAACTAAAATATATATACCACCAGCAGGGCGACGAGTGCCGCCACGACGAAAAGGACTAGGAGTGCCATCTGCAAAAAGAAAATCATACAATAAGTAGATGATCGAACGACAAAAGCATAAACTGAAACAAAAATGCAGAAGTTTAAACTGAATTCACTAAGTTAGTTGTAAGTGCTTTTATGAGGTCAAACTAAATTCACGTAATTGGAAGTGTTTTTAATATACACCGATTTTAATCTAATCATCGTCATCGTCTTCATCCTCGACCTCGGCCTCGTCTTCATCATCATCCTCATCCTCTGCCCAATCCTCATCGTCGATTTCATCTGTATTATCATCCTCATCAAATTCTTCTTCTTCTTCTTCTTCTTCTCCTTCTTCTTCTTCTTTTGCCTCAATATTTGGGACAAGATGCCTCTTTCTCCCCTGGTTGACAGTTAAGTCTTGTGTATCAACCTCTTCCTCCCTTCTATTTTTCTCAACAATATCTTCAACATCCATGGTATCCTACTGTTGTCCCAAGTATTGGGACTTTTCGATCTGGTCCTCTTGGTATACTGGGTCTCCAACGTTGAATGTATTTTTAGATTTAATCTTGCATACTGCCTACCAGTCAAATCGATCTCTACGACGCCTTGGGTAGCTTGTATAGTAGACTTGAACAGCCTGACTTGCTATCGCAAACGTGTCGAACCCTCTATACCTCCTGCGATGATTTATATCGACGAATCCAAATTGTTTATCGATTCTCCAACCGATATTTGGTGTCGTATCGAACCACTCATATTTGAACATCACAATATGCATATCATATGGGGCAGTATATTGTAAATCTACAATATCCCGAAGCACTCCATAATAGTCAAAGTCCGGCTCGTCGTCATAGATGGTACCTCTTATACAAACACCAGAATCTTTGGTACTGAAGTCATCATTGAGAAATTCGACATTTACAGCATTCTGAGTTGCCTTAAACTTGAAGCCATTAACGACATAGCCTAGCCAAGTCTTTGCTTGCTTCTTCGGTCCCAATACCAGATAACGAACACTCTCATTTGTGAGTGTTGTTTCAGGCAATAAAACCTATAAACAAATATTGATAATTTAAATGTTTTAGATGCCTATATTTTAATGGTAGCCGTATAACATATTATCTCAGTTACTTATGTATTTGTAAAACTAGGATGGAAAGGTACAATCAACCTCTCTTTGAAGTCTCTCATCGATAATATCGGGTGTCTTTATTTTGACTTCATCTCTAAATACACAGTTAGAGAGAATAAGAATAAGTGTAGTCACTTACTTCACCAAATTAGAGATTATAACGAGTGTAAGTGTAGGAACTTACTTCTCTAAATCTTTTACTTCTTGTATTTCACAATTTAACAAGACATATCGGTGAGCGGCATCATACTCATCGTCAGTCAACCACCGTTTCTTACTAGCCCCAATAAGCTTGCCCCTTACATTGAATATACCTCCATCCTCAACGTCCTCGTCATTCCTTTGAGGTCTATTTCTATTTGTCTTAACATGAGTATCGAAATAAATGGAGCAGAAGTTTGACACCTCCTCGATAAGATATGCTTCGCATATCGAAGCCTCTATATGAGTCTTGTTGCCAACTTTCTTGTTTAGATGGTGTAGGTATCTAGAGAGACAAATTATCTTGAGAATTAACAATAAATTTTAAAATCCACTGAAATTCAACTTGAGTTATGTCGATTTTTATATACCTTTCAAATGGGTACATCAATCGATAATGAACAGATGCACCGACACGGGCTTCGTATGCTAGATGAATCAGTAGATGCTCCATGCTGTCGATGAAGCCCAGAGGAAATATTTTCTCTAACTTGCAAATTGTTAAGACAATCTTCTCCTCAAGTTCAACCATGTGTTGCATCGTCAACTTAGTTGAACAAATATCCCTGAAGAATGTAGATAGCTCGGCCAACGGAACCCATACAACAGAAGGCAACAACTCTCTCAAAGCAATAGGCAGTAATCTTTCCATAAACACGTGGCAGTCGTGACTCTTTATTCCCGTTAGCTTGCGCTCATTGAGATCAACGCATCTAGACAAATTCGACACATAGCCGTCGGAAAATCTTAAAGTAGATATCCACTTGCAGATTATTAATCTATCTTCCTTGCTTAATGTGTATTGTGCTATCGGCTTAGTTAATTGTCCACCAGCTGCCCTTTGTATCAAGTTCATATAAGGACGCTTGTATATCTCGGCAATGTCTTGTCTTTCTTTTGGATTGTCCTTCGTCTTTTCTTTAATGTCCATGACGGTATTAAAGACATTATCGAACACATTCTTTTCGATATGCATGAAATCAAGATTATGCCTCATAAGATTATCTTTCCAATAAGGCAAGTCCTAAGAGATACTCCGTTTGGTCCAGTTATGGCTTTGTCCGAACCCATCGACACGATTGTTCGATGGATCTTCAATTACGGTGGGCAAGTCCTTTACATCTTTCCAAATATCGTATTCCGACAATCCGGCAGGCGGATGAGAAAATTCTTGTTTTCTAGCTCTGAACGCGTCCTTGTTCTTTCTCCACGGATGACTCGTGGACAAAAATTGACGGTGACAGTCAAAGAAAGAAGTTTTTCCTCCATGCTTAAGGTGGAATGCCTTACTATTTTTCGTGTCGTGTGTACTCCATCCCGACAGCATACCATATGGTGGAAAATTATTGATTGTCCACATCAGTGAAGCTCTCATCTGAAAGTTTTGTTTCCTGGAAATATCATAGGTCGCGACGCCGATCTCCCACAGCTGTTTCAGCTAATCCACCAACGGCTGTAAATATATATCGATGTTCCTCATCGGATTTTTGGGACCCGGTATGATAGCTGTCAAGAAGATAGAAGGAGTCTTCATACACATTCATGCTGGCAGATTGTAAGGGGTAAGAATGACCGGCCAGCAGGAGTATTGAGATTTCGACTGCCCGAAAGGGGCAAAGCCATCAGAACATAGTGCCAGACGTATATTTCTAGGCTCTGCAGCAAAATCTGGATGACATAAATCAAAATATTTTTACGTCTCTCCATCCGAAGGATGTGACAATTCTCTATCGTCCTTTGTGCGTTCTTCGTTGTGCCACGTCATGAGTTCTGCTGTATTCAGAGACATACATCCTCTACAAATGCTTTTGATTCCTTCGGTAACACCTCCTTGATTAGTTGTGTAATCCGATCATAGCAAGCTTGTGGCAAGTTAAAATCAGACTTTATGTTCAACAACTGCATCGTCACTGATAGTACGGAATGAGTCTCACAACCAGGATATAGAGGAGTTTCTGCATCCTGAAACATATCATAAAAATCCTTCGCCTCAGGATTCGGATCCTCCGGATCAAAATTAGGCCCTGTCGCGTCGTACACCATATCTCGTATAAGGTTCTGCAGGTCTCCATAATAAACAGAACATCCGTCGTCTTCAATGGCAAAATTCGTTGTAACATTATCATCAAAAGCATAAGTAACAGCATTCGCAACCTGTCTTTTCACATATAGTTTACCTTGCGATGACCACATGCATGCCGTAATCACGTACGAAACCCTTACAGGTCAAATGATCTCTCACAGTCACCACTTCTTCGTAACGTCTATTGCGATAATTACCACATGGACACTTGATTTTGTTACCGTCCATGTACTGTGCTTTGTTCATGGCATACTTAAGAAACACTTCCACGCCTGCCTGAAAATCATCACTCACACCTATTCTGCTCTCGTGTTGTCGTTTGTACATCCATGTACGATCAACGAAGTAACGATCTATCACAGATTGGATGTGAAAATCTGTATCGTAAGACAAACTAAACAGAATTAGTATATAATCATGTACTCACCAGTAACCGGCCCATCGTGCAGTAACTGGTGGATCCGCTGGTATAGGTCGGATGTACTTAGTATCGGTCTATAGGTTTGGTATAGGCCGTATCAAATTGGTATTGGCCTTAGCGAATTGGTATCATCCTATCCGATATGTATCGGTCGTATAGCTAGGATTCATATTGGCCTTATCGATTCGGTATTGGCCATATCCAATAGGTATCGGCCGTATCAGATATGTATCGGTCGTATCGGATTAGTATGGTGGAAGGTTTAGTAACAACTGTACTTGGATTTCTCTCTTCTCAAGCTAGAATACCATTGTAAGAGAGTCACGAGAGAGTAAGAAATCTTATAAATATTGATATTTACGAGAGTGATTGGTCAGTTACAGTAACATATATGCTGTATTTTTCATCAGGAATGGAGAGATTGAAAGCAATAACATATAGAGTTGTATTTCGGAAGAAGAACTCTTGTAAACTCTTTGTTCACAAAGCAAGCTATAGAGAATACAGAACAAGTATCGAGTTCATAACCTACTTTGCAAGGGAAGTATCTTATTGTTCTATGTCAGATCAGCCCCCGAAAGGTATTCAGATTTCCAGATCTGTTTATCTTTGGACGATCGCCGTCAAGTGAAAAAAGCATCTTCAAGTTTGCTTAAATTTTAGAAGAAATGCGTCACCAAAGGGCTATTGGTTTTTCTATTTGATTAATGTATTTTTCATATTTATTCAGTCTAGGAATACGATGTAAACTGTATCGTACTGGCAAATAGACTATCGAAGAAATGTTTTTAAAATACCCTTTTATTTTGAAAACAAGCCCGCTTACAAAAGCCCAAACTACTTCCTAACTGTTTGACTTTTCAAAAAGCCCAAAAACTAATTTGTAAAAACATGACAGAACTCCAACAGAACTCAGCCAGAGTTCGACCAGAGTTCGGCCAGAATTCGGCCAGAGTTCGGTTAGTGAACGTTGCTTTTTGAACTTGGTCTTCCCGCGGTTACGGATCCCAACGAGATTTTCTCATAGAGTTCGGCCCGAATTCTGCCCGAGGTCTGTCAGAATTCGGCCTTTGGAAAAACTATAAATAGAGAAAGATTTCGATTATTTCAACACACCAATTCACTTTCATATCTCTTCTCTATAAGCCTACTACTTCTTCCAAAGTGTTCTGAGCTATTCATTTTCAAATACCATGCCAGTTACAATCCTCTAGTCGATTTGCCAGTGCGGTACGGTCTAGAAGTTTCAGAGTGATTGTAATCAGAGACTTGATTGAAGAAAGACTCTTCACAATTGAAGTTGGTCGAGTACTTCGGATCAAAGCTCGCGTTGTAGAAGTTACAAGAACTTCGGATGAAAACTTGTGGTGATTTTCCATAGTGGATTCAAGTGGAAGCTAGAGTTCTTCCGACTGAACTAGTTCTCACAAGAGGAAAACCAGTATACATCCTTGTGTTTGCATTTGCTCTCTACTCTCTACTTTTTATTTACATATCTGTGATATATATATATATATATATATATATATTTATATATATATATATATATATTATGTGATCTTGTTACTAACATTTTTAAATAGTTAATTTTTGCTGCCTACTCTATTCACCCCCCTCTAGAGTATTACGCTTTACAACTCGTTCCTATAATCGGTCCTACAGGTAGATGCTTACTCGCCAAGAACGATGAGGGTCAACTATGGCACACAAGACTGGTCATGTAAACATGGACACAATTTCAAGATTATCCACGAAGAAATTGGTACAAAAAATGTTGTAAGTACCACTAGACCTCCACAATTACTTAGTATGGATTTATTTGGGCCTAGTAGAATTGCTAGCCTAGGTGGTAAGTTATATACTTTTGTTATAGTAGATGATTTCTCAAGATACACGTGGGTATATTTTCTCACACGCAAGAATGCATTATCTGAATTTATCGCATTTTGTAAGAAAGTTCAAAATGAGAAAGGATTCATGATTACTCGTATTCGAAGTGATCATGGCGACGAATTCGAGAATATAGAGTTTGAGCAATTCTGTGACACACAAGGATATTTGTATGAGTTCTCCTGCCCTAGGACTCTACAAAAAAATGGAGTTATGGAACATCATAACAGAACTTTATCTGAAATGGCTAGAGTAATGTTGAGCCAGTTTAGTCTATCCAAATATTTCTGGACATAAGCTATCAATATAACCTGCAATATTCTCAATAGGATTCTAATTTGACCTAATTCGAAGAAGACTCCCTATGAATTTTGGTTTTATAGAACACTCACAGTTTCTTATTTCAAAATCTTTGGTTGTAAATATTTTATTCTTAACACTAATGATAATTTGGGTAAATTTGAGAAAAAGGCCGATGAGGATATATTTCTAGGTTTTGCGGCCAAAAGCAAAGGGTACCGAGTCTTCAACAAGAACTCAATGATCATCGAAGAATCAATGAACCTCCAATGAATTAAACCAACAGACGATCAACGACAATGACGATGAAGACATCAGTACACCAATCAAGGCATCTACAGAACCTGAAACCGAAACCATCTACCTTGAAAGTCTGCCAAAAGAATGAAATTCATGGCTGACCACCCCAAAGGACCTGGTAATAGGTGAGATCACTCAGGGCGTAAGTACTTGTTCCACTATCAGAGACATAGCTTCTTGTGTTGCATTTATTTTACAGCTAGAACCTAAAACTACTGAAGAAGCATGTAGTGATAACTATTGGTTAGATGCTATATAAGAGGAACTAAACCAAATTTGAATGGAATCAAGTTTGGGAACTTGTTCCCAATCCCCTTGATCATCCGGTCATTAGCATCCACTGGGTATTCTGAAATAAATTAAATGATAATGGTTTAGTCACTCGTAACAAGGCGTGACTCGTAGCTTAAGAATACAACCAAGAGGAAGGTATCGATTAGGATGAGACCTATGCCCCTGTTATGAGATTATAATCCATTTACATGTTATGTGTATTTGCATGTTTTCATAACTTTAAGTTGTTTCAAATGGATGTAAAGAGTGCTTTTCTTAATGGTTTCATAAAAGAAAAAGTTTATAAAGCTCAACCTCCAGGTTTCACTGATTATAAAAATCCTGATTATGTATTCAAGTTTAAAAAAGCCTTATATGATTTGAAACAAGTCCCTTGTGCTTGGTACAACTATCTAAGCTATTTTCTACTTGATAAGAGTTTTTCAAAAGGTAATGATGACACTACACTATTTATAAAGTCTTTAAATAGAAATATTTTTTTAATTCAAATTTATGTTGATGATATTATCTTTGGATCTACTGATGAATCTCTCTGTAAAGAATTCTCTAAGTGTATACAGAATGAGTTTGAAATGAGCATGATAGGAGAATTCAAATTCTTTCTTGGACTGCAAATCAAACAAACTAATAATGGGACGTTCATCAACCAAGCCAAGTACACAAAAGATTTGCTAAAGAAGTTCGATCTGGAATCCGTCAAACCCCTTGTCACTCCAATAGAAACTTCAACTAAGCTTGATGTAGATGACCAAGGCAAACCTGTCGATATACATAAGTATTAAAGTATGATTGGTAGTTTACTTTATTTAACTGCTAGTAGACCTGATATAATATTTAGTGTTTGCTTGTGTGCAAGATTTCAAGCTAACCCTAAGGAATCGCACATGTGCACAGTTAAGCGTATCTTCCGATACCTTAAGTGCACTTCTTCTATTGGCTTGTGGTATCCCAAAACCACGTCCTTTGACCTAACCAATTATTTGGATGCTAATTTTGTTGGATACAAAGTAGACAGAAAAAGTACAAGCGATACGTATCATTTTCTAGGAAAGGCTCTATTCTCTTGGTTTACCAAAAAGGAAAATTCTATTGTATTATCGACTACTGAGGTCGAGTATATTGCCGCATGATGTTATTATGCACAAATTTTATAGATGAAGCAAACCCTAGAAGACTTTGATTTACACTACACACACATACCCATTTTTTGTGACAACACTAGCACTATAAATTTTACTAAGAATCCTATATGTCACTCTCACACTAGGCACATTGAGATTCGACATCACTTTCTTAGATATCCTCAAGCAAATGGAGACATCTCTAGAATATATAGAAACAAAAAAACAATTGGTTGACATCTTTACAAAACCTTTAGCGGAAGATAGATTCAGTTATTTACGTCGAGAATTAGGAATTTTAGATATCAATAATATTATTAATTTATCTTATTAATTATTTTTCAATATGCAAAAACTGTTTTCGAGATAAGTCTATAAAGGGTCGGTCTGTCACCATGACTACGACTAAAGCAAAGCGATACTTAAGTGTCCCCCGGTGGACCTCCGTTAGTTGGAACAGTACCCCTACAGCTAATCTGTGACAGTCGCTGCATAATGAAATTTAACTCATAAAATATTTTTTTATATTAATTAAAATTTAAAATTACTAATTTTGGAATTAAAATCAAAATGGAATGATAAATTCAAAGTGACATTTTTAGATTTTGTGCAAAATGGCATCAACAGAGTTCACGGCGAACTAGGTCCGAATTCGGCCCGAACTCGGCAGGCGTCGGATTTATACAGAATCTAAAAGGTCCCACTTTTTATTATCTCCTCCTTCCTCCTCAAACCGTAGCACAGTAGCCGCAAATACCATCTAAAACCCTAGTTTTTCAAACCTTGATTTCTTCCTACTCCTTTGGAATTTTGTATTAAAATTTTGAATTCGGGCGTAGAATATCCTCCTCTTTCACATAGTCTATTCTAAGAAGGTATTATTTCCTCTCTCTTCATCTCTCAGTTTTTTCAAATTCATAGAAACTTTCTATTTCCATTGAGAAATCATGCCTAGAGTTAACAATATTTTCAAGAGAAAGAAGATGGCTAGTGATAAGGCATCGTCTTCTGATTCTACCCTTGGATCTCTCTTTTCGTCCATCCAAATGAATGACTGGGCATTCAATGAGTTTTTTTGAAACTCTAGAACAATTCTTACTATGGTATACGAAATTTTCTATTCACAATAGTTGTCACTGTGTATCAATAAATGGACAATCTTTCGATCACATAAACCTTATTTTGAAGATTTGGGATTGCATGTTCTTATTACACATTTGTTTCCTATTGCCACTAATGCAATTAGGTTATTTTACTACAATTTTACTCTTTTTGACAATGACTATCTTGTGAAAAGCTGTATTATCGGCATTGATATTCAGTTCAATGATAAAGAACTAACGACGATCCTACAAATTTCAAACATAGGTGAGCCGCTTGCGATATCACTGATTTTTAATTTTCCAACGACATAACTTTGACCAATTTCAATAATCAAATTTGTGCTCCTGATCCCGTCCGTCCTGGCAAGTTTAAAGCCATAAACTTGAACTTGTTCTTCTATGAGTTACATCGGATCATCTTTTCCACCATACTATCTAAATCCACCTCAAAAGACGACGTAACTAGTCTTGAATTATCTGTTATCTACCACATTCGTCGTGGGATTCTCTTTTCTGACCCTAAGACTATTATCTGGATGATGGCTAGGTGTCGTGAGATTTACATGAATCTTTTATACGCGACGATCCTATCAATCATCTTTCAGTCTTTTGAGATTGATTTGCCTTCTTGTGCTCGTGACTTTGAGCCCAAATATTTATAGATTCTACGTCGTAGTGCCTTTGTCCCTCCTGCTCCTCCTACGGTACCACCTCTTCCATCGCAGACCTTTTTTGTCCTTTGAGGGCATCCACCGGCATTTGGATGAGTTACGGCATGCTCAACTAGTTGACCACACTTCTTTGCGAGCGTATATAACCGAGACATTGAAGGAACTAGAGTTTCGAGATGCCAGTCGATTTCAAGCTCTTGTAAACTCTTTTATGAATCTATGTTTCGCTCAGACTGGTTAGCATGCCAGTTCTCTTGTAGGAGATCCTACTATTTTTGGTTATCGCTGTAAGGATAAGGCAGTTCATCATTACTTCAACACCAGTAATGCCTATGATTGGTACCATAGTTCTGGTGCTACTCCATATTCGTCTCATGGAGCTGGTAATTCTGGTACTGGACCTTCCGAACATGGTGATGCTGCTCCTCCTGCTGATGATGATTCAGACTAGATAAGGATTTGATCTAGATGCTATAGTTTTTGTCTAGATGTTATCTTATTATTAGACTTTGCTTATGTCTATATTTTCTTAGAATTGTTCCTACATTCCAATATAGTACTTAAATTTATGCAATTCTATGTTGATTTTTGAGATGCTGAGTTTGTTGTCCCAAACTCTTTTTGATTTTATGCATTTTTCTTTCAGTACTTGTTTACATTGATTGTCCCTTTTGGTATGCACTTATGGTTAGCATTATCTTTAGCTACTGCTTCAAATCATAAACTGTTTGTGAAATTCATGTTATTTTTCTTTATATTGTCTTTGTTTTTCTTCACAGTTTGTTTCTTAAGTATAAATTGCGGAGGAGCTTATCTCTTTGCAGTTATTTTGCTAAGTGACAATGAGTGAGAAAAGGATCTAACATCTTTTTTAGGATAATATCTGTCTGCCAAGAGGAGATAGTGCAGATAGTACAGTGCCAAACAGACGTTTTGAGATTTCAAATCAAGACCAAGATGTTAAATCGGTCAAGGTTTGTCAACTATCAAAATGGGGGAGATTGTTGGCCCATTGGTCATGGTCGAACCGGATTTTAATAATTAATCTAACCCTGCCTCGATACAAGGGCTACCTGAACGAATAGCGATAACATGTGTCTGCTACCGTTCAAGACTTAGAGTTGTACTTGTCGTCACGTCTGTATTTCAATTATTAATGTACTTTTTGCATTTTATTGAGTCTAGAAATAGAATGTAAACAGTGTCGTACTGACAAATAGGCTATCAAAGAAAAGTTTTCAAAATACCCTTTCATTTTGAAAATAAGCCCACTCACAAGGTCCAAACTACTTCCTAACTGCTTGAAAATTCGAAAGCCCAAAAACCCGAGTTACAAAACCCAAAAATCAACCCATTCTGGACTAGCAGAATTCTGGACAAATTTGTCCCGAATTTGGCCCGAGTTCGACTACGTGAACGTTGGATTTTAAACTTAGTCTTTCCGCAGTTACGGATGCAACCACTATATACCGAGATTCCCTCATAGGATTTTGTCTGAATTCTGTCCGAATTTTACCCGAATTCTTCCTTTGGAAATCCTATAAGTAGAGAAGAAATTCTACCATTTCAACACACTTATTCACTTTCATATCTCCTTTCTAAGTTTACTACGATCTTCCAAAGCCCTACTAAGCTTTCAATTTTAAATCTCAAGCCAGTTACCATCCTCTAGCTGATTTGCTAGTACAGTACGGTCTAGAAGTTCATAGTCATTGTAATCAAGAGGCTTGATAGACGCGAGACACTTAACGGTTGAAGTCGGTCGAGCACTTCGGATCAAAGATCGCATTTATAGAAGTTGTAAGGACTTCAGATGAAAACTTATTATTTTTCTATAGTAGAGTTTAATTGGGCAGTTCTCTCGACTGGATTAGTCCTCACAAGAGGGAACTAGTATACATCGTCGTCTTTGAGTTTGCTCTTTGCACCTTACTTTTACTTACTCATAACTGTGATATATTTTTATGATCTTACTGCTGACATTTTTTAATAGCTAATATTCCGTTGTCTACTCTATTCACCCCCTAGAGTATATCGCTTTACATTTCGTTCCTACAGTCTGGTCCCATATGCTTTGGGATTGGGGCGTGACACTAATTGCACTTGTAGCATACATTAAACTTTCGAAAAAGCTCGAGTATTCTAACTGCCTGACACTCTTCCCTTGATTTGGCTTCAACTTCTTATCGCACCTGTACGGAGTATTAATGTCAAGCCTCAGAACCAGAATACTGGCAAGTAGAGACGGACCAGACCAGCTATTTATACCAAAGCACTCTACTACCCTAAAATATGGTCAAAGCTGTAGATGTAGGGATCATTGTTACAAGCAAACAATCAATCTTAGGTCAAGCAAATCGTACATATCTTAATCATCGGCAAGTAAGTAAATACAAGAATATGATCATCAGGCATATAAGACAGTAAAGTGTCCCAAACTGTAATATATAGATGATCATGAAGCTAATAGTACAAAATAAAGAACTAGCACGAGTACTAATCATACATGATCAACTCTATCAGCAGTCTAAAAAATATACAAATCATGTCTAAGCCTGTAGGCTAAATGTCAAGTCCAAAACATAAGCTAAATACGTGCTCAGTGCCTAAACGCCACAAAGACTATATATAAATAAGAGTGGGTAAGAGAAAGAACACCCACTCAGGCACCCTGGTGTCCCTGGTGGTAACCATCGAGTGGAAGGGCCGAAAGTTCCTCTGGCTCCTCTACCAGATCTTGCCAAACAAAACCAGTAGGGTCAGACCTCTAGATAGCAAGTACCACAAAGGAAGTCAAACTATGAACTAAAACTAGCTTGCAATCATAACATCACTAAAGAAAAAACAATAAAAGCAAACAAAAATAATATAAAGGTACCATAGAGTATATGAAAGAAAACTGAAAACATATGAAGGAATAGCATGTAGGTAAAGCCGATCATGTAAGACATGTAGTGAAGCCAGGCATGTGATCATGTAAGTAAAACCAAGCATGTGATCATGTAAGGTAAAATCGTGCAAGTAAACATGTAAGTGTAGCCGAGCATGTGACCTTGGCAAGAGTAATAAATATGTATAAGAACAAGTGAGATCTAAATATATAAAATAATCAAGCTGGAATAAAACTAGACTACAAAAGACAGTAATGGACTCCATCCATCAATCACAGCAAAGTAATGAGTATGGCTTAATACATTAGCTAACTAGGGTTATGACAATCCTAATTACTAATATATGCAATTCAAGAAATCAAATCTGGTTGCTTACCCTGCAGACTACCCAACTCATCAGGCTGTAGATAAAAGAATATATATAGTAGATACACCGCCATAAGATACATATATCCTAAGGAGATAGCTCTGCTCGACGGCGAGCTAATAGAAGTATAATACACTCGATATACTAGATTTCCCTAACTCGATGGTGTGCTAGAAATGTGCTCCTCATATGGAGAGCTGGAAGTCCACTGTATAGGCCGGAATAAAGGACTTGTAAGCAACCGAGAAAATCTTCACTTCCAATATGCCTAGATAATCAAGCTAGTTGTTTAGTCCTTAACATTTTCATTCAGGATTCTGGGTGTGGCATTCTACAGAATCTATCATAGACACGATACGTGCGAGACTGGACAAAACAAACAAGAGCGTGCTATAACAAGCCATAACAATAGTAAAAGTATCAAGACAGGAGTGTGATATAACGAGCTACTGTATTAAGCTAGACAATACAAAAACAAGTATACGCCACGACGGACCACTATATTAAGTTAGACAAGACAAGAATCAAGAGTGCGCTACGATGGACCATTATCAAGTAATCTAGACAAGTGCTAGAATAACATGATAGCAACTACGTGCTCAAAAAAAATCATGATCGTATCTAGATAATACAGTACAATAAACCCAAATTGACATGGTGGTAAAGAAAAATGGCATAGCATATACATGAAAGAAATAAGTATGAAGAAATTAAAAAAAACTGTAATAAAATCAAAAAATATCAAACTTTGGTACCCTTATGGTATACTCCAGTATACCGACGGTATGTCGATCTAGGGCTATCAAGACTCTCTATATAGAGAATATTGCCGCACAGGTGTACCATCGGTACATATGTCATGACCAACATTTGAATATTCGGGCACGAGTACGTGGGTTACGTCTAGCCTATGTCGAAGTATCGACGGTAGAATATTGTCAAGTACCCAAAAATATATACAACATCTATATGATCCACAATAACAACATGTAGTCAAATCACATACAGCTAAGGAAGATATGAACAAGAAGGATAGCGGTAACACTAAATAATCCAAAATCTATAAAGGATCATACATGCCAGGAATATATCGGAGACAAATTCGATAACGAAACATAAATCTAAATGAAAAAAATAATGGCCTAGAGCTCCCAAAGGTCAAGTCCGGTTAATAGAACATCGAGATCTGTCTTAGCTAGCATCATCATGTAGTCCAAGAATGTGGAACATAGCAACTCCTAAAAATATGGTTATCCAGTCAGGAATGGAGCAAGTACAAATACTGAATGATAGTTCATAACATGATAATGACTATATAACAAGAGTTAGGATATATGAAGATAGACCAAACAATTAAGCAAGTATGACTACACGAATAGTTTAATAGAAACAGGTTAAAATACCAGGTTTGATATGTGATAGACCAAACAAGTAAGTGTCACGACCTGCACCCGCTTTTGGGATACGAGACGTGTCCAAGCCAGCCTACGCCGCAGAGTCGGCGGTAGAACGCTGTCAAGCCCGCAAGAAATAATTGCTCAAAATAACTTTATTGTTCATTCACATTTCTAAATTTATTACAACATTCACAATATTTAAAATT